>BMAO01023808.1:0-223247 GCA_019973975.1 Trichonephila clavata | reverse complement strand
TGCTGAGTTTGAGAACAATTTAATAACAGGTATTAATGACACAAATGGTTGGGAAGAAAAACCAAGTGGTTACATAATTTTAAAATGTATATATTATCATTGCAAACAAAACAATACGTTGAAGCCACAACATCTTCTCTGCATGAATATGAAGTTGGTATAATGAATAAAATTTATGCCATTGTCATTCCCAATTCTTGTTGTTATGTTACAAAATCTTAGATTTGAACGTTTATATAATAACGCAAACTCCACACTGAACGTGTTTTATTGTTGGTATCAGGAAATCAAATTTTGTTTACACAAACGAAAATAATCTGCAGAAACAAACAAAATTAAATTAAATTATATAAAATATAAAAATAAATCTTATTTATTGCTATAAGAAAATATAAAACATGCAAAATTGCAAGTTTTATCAACAACATATACGTAACATTAAATTAAAAACACTATATGTACTATAAATTTTGGCGCCCCTGCCCCAGGTGCCCTTGTGCAGTGAACAATTTGCCACCCCACGCGGCGACTGGAATTCATCTCTAAACGCACTGCTACGTCCTTGTCAGCATGATTCCAATCTGATCGAGCCAAGCACCACTATAATCTGGCTCGAAGTGCGCCCCAGTGAGTGGCAGGTGACGTAGTGGTCGGTACGAGCTTAATTATCGCTCTATCAGTCGTTGTAAATGGTCATGGTGGACACTTGTGTGCGGGTCGCACCTCTGTTGTTTGATAACGATGAATCAGGCGCTGTGACAGCTAATCTGATAATCAATCTGTCTGGCCCTAGGTTGACCACTACCATCATGACCCTGAAATCTGCTGACGAGAGATTCTCCGATTTGCCCTACCTGCCTCTTTCAATCCAATGATACGACCACTTTCAAATTCTGACAGTTGCTTGTAATGAGTTCGAATCCTACGGCGTGGCATTTTTTCAGTTGTTGAAAAGTATCTTAAATCGCAATGGAGCAATACGTAACTTCTAAATCCTTATCGCAGCGTTTCTCAAACTGAGGGGCGCGCTCTCCAGGAGGGCGTGATAACCCTACTTGGGGGCGCGAACGTATCGCGAAAAATCGAAAACAAAAGATTTAAAATAATTATCAATTTGATAAAATAACTTACAATTTAAAATAATTACAAAGTAAAATACATTCTTATATAATAAAAAATAAAATACAAATTCCAACTGATATAATACTCAACACTTATAAATGTATCAGTTCTGCACAAAGTATTTGATAATTAAGTTATCAATATTCAATTAAAAACAAGTTTAGTAATTACTAGTGTATTATCATATACAAAATATTTATCTTGATAAATAGTGCGGTTTATAATTAAAGTCGTGTTGTATTGTACTTAGGGACGTCTCAAGGCATGGGCCAACTAGGCCCGGGTCCAGGACCTCGCTCTCAGTGGGGGCCTTATTTCGTTCTCAACTCCGTCTTAATAAGATTATGATCCGGATAATTTTACTGTCGTCAAATATTATTCCGGTACATTCCCTTCGAAAAACAGTTAATTTCAAACTGCATGTCAATTGGCAAAACTGATAAAACTGTATCATTATGTGATGACCGTTATCCAGTGGCGTAACGTACCCTTCGCTACCAATCCCGCTTTTCCGCTTAGGCACGCTAGGCACATGCCTAGGGCGCAAAAATTTTGGGAATGCGAAAATTTGAAAGGTGAAAAAAAGAGAAAGAAATTAAAATTACAGAGAACGTGCACCGCCCAGAGTTTATTAAAATGCCAATTATTCTCTTTCATTTTTACACCTAAGTTATCAAATCTTCGTTTCACTATTGGTCAAATTATTATGTAAATCTCTTGGCTTTTCTTCCCCGAATCATATTTTGTGTCATGTATACCTGTTATTAAATAGTTCTCAAATCTCGAAATAAAATCTTTATCGCAGCGTTTCTCGAGCTGTGGGGCGTGCCCCCTAAGGAGGGCATGATAACCCTACTTGGGGGGGGGGGAGCGCGAGCATATTACGAAAAATCGAAAATAAAATATTAAAAATAATTATCAATTTAATAAAATAATTTGCAATTTAAAATAATTACAAAGCAAAATATATTCTTATATAATAAAAAATGAAATACACATTCAAACTGATATAATACGCACTACTTATAAATGTATCAGTTCTGCACACAGTATTTGATAATTAATTTATCAATATTCAATTAAAAGCAAGTTCAGTAATTACTAGTGACTCTCTTGGGCTTGTCATATACAAAATTTATTTACAACTCTTAATATTTATCTTATTAGTGCGTTTATAATTAAAGTCGTATTCCATCGTAGTTTTACCATCAAAGAACATTATAATTGCATTCAATACATTGTTATTGTAAGAAGTGAGGCGCTATGAAAATTATGGCTGAAAATTGGTTAGAAATTTGAGAAGCACTGCTTTATCGCGATCTACAACATTCTTTTTGGTTTCATGAATTTCTTTAGATTCTAAGCAGGATATCTATACACAAAGGCAGTCGAATTTGCGGTTTCTTCCAAATTTAAGATATAAATATAAATGGTTGCAACATAACTGTAATCGTCGCGTGTAAGTAATTTCGAATTTGTAGGGATTTCGCCTAAATTCTTTTCATTGTTTGTTCAGTGTTGCGAACTTTACTTATTGAAAAGTTCTTGTTATTTTCAATATTTTCTTGTAGACTGTTATTTGAAAATAAACTTCAAGTTCCATGAAAAATCTTACCATACATTATTACACCTTAAAAACCTACACAAGAAGCAAGTCCTTCCTAGTTACGTTCTATTTATAATAACATAATGATTCATAATAAGCTAATTTCCTGTTTGAATATTTCGCAATCTTCTCGTAGGATGTGATTTTACTGATGTAATTTTGTCCCCCCTCCTCTGCTGTTTTACAGATATGTTTTTTTAAAAAATAATTATAGTAATATTGTATTAAATTTTCTTGTTCATGCATATTTTTGTATCACTTCCTGTCTATCTCGGTGGCCCATTTTGTAGCTATAAACCCTCCGTTGGATGTGAGTTTGATCCTTCCGAATAAATTAATAGCTAGGGATTCTCCAACGACGTTTTATAGCGTAGCATTTCGTTTCTGCTTCCTTTTAACGTCAGTAAATACTCGAGCACATACAAATCCTATTACATAAATTATAAAATTAAATTAAAGATTAAAAAAAAAAAAAAAAAGAAACCAAGTGGGGTGCGTTTAAGCGCAAACAACGCCAAGAAAGAGAAGACAGTAAGTATATAGAAATTGTAGCTTTGTATATATTTAAAATATTCCCATATTTTTACTTGATAGAATTCCACCAAGTTAAAGCCCTCATTTTTTTTTTTTTTTTGCACCAGGGCTTTTAAATACTTAGCTATGTCACTGCTTTCAGGAAATCACCTTTTTTTCAAAGAGAGAGAGAGGGAGGTGACGCAATTTTAAATCATTAATTTCTTCAATTTTACTTCATTCTTTTAAAACTGCAAACGGTAATTATGAATTTACTTTTGATTTATTTTGTATTTTCCCTTGAGACTTAAAAAAATGTACAAACATTTTTATCATATTAAAATAAAATCAAAACTTTTATTGTTTGCTTTCCTGTTGTACAGATACTTCAAGAGAGATTATTTCTTATGTCTTGAAAGAGATCGAGGAAAAGTGTCATTGAACGATTCCTGTTTATTGGTATTTTTTAAATACATTTTCGTGACAAATCAAACAATTACTGAACCATGTTTGTTTTTCACTACAAAATAATCAATTTCCCAATCTTTTGAAACAATCCATTTTCTTCGAATATTTTTCACTTGCATGATACGAAAGATAGTTAAAAATTAGTCCCACTTATAAAATAGTCGATACTCCGCCGTTATCTATTATCACTAATCAGAAGAAAAATTTCAATTCACACCCATGCGACATCTACAGCAAAAAGCAAAATTGATACATTTGATTTTTTTAGTATCGAATTTCCCACCAAATTTTCATAAATAAATAAATGAATTTCTCCGAGCAAGGTTATGACCAGGCCACTTAAAAAAGCCCGTAGGGTCGCAGGTTGAGTACTGCTGGACTAGACTATTTTTCTAACGACATTTGTATTTTTAGAAATGGATGATGGAGGAAATAAATCTTTAATTTAATATCATTTTGCAATCTGTTCCAACTTAAAAGTTAGAGAAAGAGAAACAACATAATAACTATCATATAACTTAAAAGTAATTTAATTACTTCAAAGTAATATATACATAATTTAATACGTATCTTGTAAATTTATACGCTTTATAATTAAGATCGTATTGTAATTTTAGCATCAAAGTGCATTATTATTGCCTTCAATGCATTGTTATTGTATAGGGGGAGGGCGTGATAAAAATTATGATTGAAAATTGATTCGCCAGTATTGAAAGTTTGAGAAGCACTGACTTAGGGGATCAAATTCAGAATGAAATTATAAGCATTATTTCAGAAGGAATTAAAAAGCATTGATTACATATGATTAAATCGTCAAAATATTATGCATTAATTCTGATCACTACACCTGATATCAGTCATACCAAACAGTTGACTGTTGTAATTCAATTTGTTTATAAGAACGAGGAAACCAATAAAGCCTGCATTGAAGAACATTTTTTTAGGATTACAATCTGTCGACGACACTACTGGACAAGGTCTGTATGAATTCATAAATGGAGATTTAAAATCGTTAGAACTAAATTTATCAGATTTATGAGGCCAATCTTACGATAATGGTGCTAATATGAGAGGAAAGCACAAATGATTGCTACAAAAAATTATTGAAAATAATTCGAGAGCACTCTATATCCCCTGCTCTGCCCATTCTCTAAATTTAGTTGTAAATGATGCAGCTAAAATTTCCTTCGAAACAGTTAATTTCTTCGGAGTAGTGCAGGAGCTTTACAACTACTTTTCTGCATCCGTTAAACGTTGGTCTATTTTGCAACAGTATGTTGAAAATCTAACTTTAAAGACACTCTCCAACACCAGATGGGAAAGTAGAATTCAAGCTTTAAGACCATTGAAAAATTATTTGCAGGGAATTTTGAAAGCATTAATAAATATTCAAGAAGATCAAACAAGAGACATGGAATCAAGAACCCAAGCAAAAATTTGATTCAGAAGGCTTCCTCGTTTAAATTCATCTGTTCCATTAACATCTGGCAAGATATTTTAAATTTAGTAAATGTAGTAAATCAAATAATGCAAAACTCTAAATGTGATTTACAAATCTAGACAGACAATTTACAAAATCTTATATCAGGACTAAATAATAGTAGATATGAAGCTTATGAACATGCAACTGCCAATGCAAGTATCGTTGCTGATTATTTGGGGGTGGATACTGATTTTCCGCAAAGTCGAAACAGGTTTAAAAAGAAACTATTTCAAGATGAACAAACCCACGAACCAATCAACAATCCAAGACAAAAGTTTAAGGTTGAATTTTACAATGTAATATTAGACACTGCTATTTCTTCAATTTCGGAAAGATTCAGTCAATTAAAAGAACATTACAATTACTTCAGGGTAGTACACTATATACCTAATTTAAAAAACTGGAGTGGCAATGAAATTTTAAAACATTGTGAAGAATTAGAACAGAAATTAACGGATACTAAAATTATTAATGAAAAGGACATAAATGAATTAAATTTGTTTGAAGAAATAAAATCTTTGCGATGTTTTACCGAAGAGGATATGTCACCTATTGATGTTTTAAATTATATTTATGAAAACAATCTTATGGATACATTTTCAAATATTGCAATAGCTTTACGGATTTCTTTAACCCTGCCAGTTTCGGTGGCTACTGGAGAACACAGTTTTTCAAAACTTAAAATTATAAAAAAAACTACATGTGATCTACTATGGCGCAGGAGAGATTATCGGCCTTGTCAATTATATCCATAGAGAGCGAAATTTTGGATAAATTAAATATAAAGGAATTGATACGAGCATTTGTAGCTGCTAAAGCTAGGAGAATCAATACTTGAATATATTTTCTAATTTTTATATTTTACTTAAAAAATTTTATGTCATTTGTGCTTTGTTTTGATTTTAAAATTTATGAAATAACTAAAAAAAACAATAAGACAAACGTGTTTCAATATTATAATTTTAAAGTTTTTATGTTCGAAAGTCAAATTTCAAATGCTATAAATGAGTATTTCACATTTTATATGTAGCACTTTATAAGAGTGTAACAGAACCCCATAAAGGGGCGCCGAATTTCAACTTGAACAAGGGCGCTTAATACCCACGCGGCGGCCCTGTGAATTCCGCTTCCAACTGTGTCCTGCTGATCATCGAAGGCGTGTCTGGAGATTCCTAGGGCAGCATGCCTATCCTGCTTTCATTATTGCAGGCCACGCAGGCCCTCAATCAGGAGTTATGGTCTAGGGTGCCATTTCTTTTGACCGCCGGACCCCTTTCGTCATCATTAGAGGCACTCTTACAGCACAGTGGTACGTCTACGACATTCTGAGAACTGTTTTGCTACCGTTTTTTTTGCAGTAAGTACCCTGGCCTTATTTTTCAGCAAGATAATGCCAGACCACATACGGCACGTGTAGCTGTGAACTGTCTTACATCTTGTCAAATACTTCCTTAAACCAGCCAAATCGCCAGATCTCTCTCCAATCGAGCATGTCTGGGATATGATGGGAAGGCGACTGCATCTACCCGGGAATGTTGATGACCTGGTCCTATATTCGGAGCAAATTTGGCAAGAAATACCTCAGGAGACCATCAGGGTACTTTATCACTCTATGCCACGTCGTGTGGCAGATTTCATCCAGGCTAGAGGTGGGTTAACACCTTATTGAACTCGTTACTTTGTACCTAAGAAAATCTGAAATAAATCACTCAATTTTTATGAGATTTTAATCATTTTCTATTATGTACATAATCTTTCTACCCAACAGTTTTTGTCTTTATCGGACAACTCGTTCTTGGTGCGTCGTTTTTTTTTTTTTTTTTTTTTTTTGTTATAGAGTGTATGTAGATTAAAATACAAGTTTTAAATCACATACAGTTTTTGATTTTAGTATAACAATAACAAAGTTTTTAATATTTATATCGCGCGCGTTAGATAACCATAAATTAATTTAATTTTTACACACATTTGGTAACAAAATAAAATAGTTTCCTTTTATGCAGGAATCCAGAAAATACGCTATGTAATACACTGCTGGTCACCGTAAATCCAACACCAAGAAAGACAAGAGACAGCACAACAAACTTTATTTTGTAGATAACATGTTGACCAAGTATCAAGTGATTAAATTTATAAACTTCTGTGAAGTGTGGTTCCTGCCAGAATCAGTAACCAGAGTAGCCGCCATTGTTGGAGATCACTGCTGGGACACGCCTCGGCATTGATTCAAAAAGACTTCGGATGTGTTTTTGGGGTACAGCAGACCAAGCAGTTTCCTCAAGTTGCCAAAGTTGATCTGGTGTGACAGCTGGAGGTGTAATCTGGGTCAATCGTTGAGCAACCATGCACCACATGTTTTCCATCGGCGAAAGATCCGGAGAGCGAGCCGGCTAGGGAAGCTATTCAATCTGGTGATTGACGAAGAACCTTTGGACAATGCGTGCCACGTGTGGTCGCGCATTATCCTGTTGAAATATGGCTGTGGCCAAGCCCTGAAGGTAAGGAAGGACAACTGGTTCCAACACCTCGGAGTTGTATCGCTGGCTGTTTAAAGTACTGGCAATGCGTACTAGAGGAGGGCGAGAGTGATATGCAATACCGCCCCATACCATAATACCCGGTGCATGACCAGTGTGACGGTGCATAACGCGGCTGTTCAGCATCCTCTCTCCACGGTGTCTCTAGACTCGAATCCGACCATCGTGGTGTTGCAGACAGATGCGTGACTCGTCAGCAAAGACAACTTCATTCCATTCTACCGCCCACATCCTTCTTTCATCGCACCATTAGCGGCGGAGACGTCTGTGGCTCTGCCTCAAGGGTAGACCAAGCAATGGATGTCTTGCGGACAGACCACTCTGTTGTAAACGGCGTCGAATGGTACGCGCAGATACTGAATGATGTGTTACAGACTCATTATGCTGTGCTATGGGTTCGTGATGTGACTGAGCGATCCGTCACTGCCATGCGCACAATTTGCCTGCCCTCACGAGAAGTGGTGCACTGAGGTGGATGCGATCGACCACGTCGGTCCGTCATACTTCCTGCATCCAACGGTCACATATTCGCATTACAGTTGTTTGGTTTCGTCCAACACGACTACCGATTTCCCTGAAAGGTAATTCACATTCTCGGTAGGCCACTATGCTTCCTCTGTTGAACTCGGATACCTGATCAAAAGCTGATCGCTGTTTTCTACGAAACATAACTGATCGTTTTTTGGAAAAACCACAAGGAAAACACAATTGCCGAACTTGAAATCGTCGAAATCTCCAAGCCGTAAATAGCGCTATGAGGTGGTGCCACATTCGTGCGTGATGTGTGTATGCACTGAAATTGTAATCATTTGCATATCTCACCTCCGCTAATGCATGTTGTAAATTTCATGTTATTTGCATGCTTCCTTCAGGGTGTTGCATTTACGGTGGCCAGCAGTGTATATACATATATCATGTGCAGTTCGTACGATATCCTATTCAAGAAGATATAGGTGATCCCAGTATCCAGGAGGGTCATGGTCATGAACTCTTGGCCGGCGTGGCGATGTTTAAGTAATGGGTTCAAGTTCTGGTGTCACTGAAGACCCTCCATAAAAAGAACCGAGGCTCATAGTCCTCATGTTGGGAGTCGCGGAAGTTTTAAAACTAGGAGGCCAGCTCAGGTATTGTCCTCGTCCCTAAACTAAAGTTCAAAATTACGAGGTTGTCGACAGTGTATCTTCAAAGTTTGACGTTAATCCAACGATTATTAGATAATATGTAGATTTTATTTTCAATCCTATATCAGTCACTTTTAGTTTTTTGCTTTGAATAGATTCCACTACTTCAAGTGGCTCTCTCATAGACAGATCTCACGGTGCAAGAATTTCAGTGAGAATATATTCGAAATAAAATTTTTCTAGTTTGGGAAGAAGTCCTTTTCGAAAACTCTTCGTTTGCCTTTATGCGCTGAGTTATATATATATATATATATATATATATATATATATAATATATATATATATATATATATATATATATATACATACTAGCCGTTACCCGCCCGCTTCGCTGGGTATTTTATGATGTTTTATAATTTTTTACCGCTTATATATATATATGTATAAATTATTGATATCTAAGTCCTGCATTAAGAATTCGAGTGTATTGAAAAATATACTTATGCCTGTAACTGTCGCCTGTCGATAAAAAAAAAAAGGGCAAAACTCATCTAATTTGTATTTTCTAAAAATCTCTAAAATTGAAGTATAGAATGATGTTTACTCTTTCGTAACCACCCAAAAACCAAGTGGATTCCCGCAAAACCAATTTTCGGTGGATCTCTACTCCGTAAATTGAACATGCAAGCCAAATTTCGAGTCTAAATCTAACAGAAAAAAAGAAAAGTTTTACTATCAATATCCCCGTAATCCCGTTGAGAGCCGTTATCCAAAATAACCGCTATTAGCGGATTTCAATTCAACAAAAGAAAAATGCAAACAAAATTTCATTATTATAGTTCTTGTAGCTCGAAAAAAGGAATTTTTTTTGTCAATACGTCCCAGTAACCCCCTGCACCCCCTCCCAGAACTTGATTTGCTTAAAATACATTTTTGGTGGATCCCTATTCAACAAAAGAAACATGCTTAACAAATTTCAAGTATATGGGTCTAACAATTAAAAACAGGAATTTTTTTCTGTAACTCCTCTTGACCCCACGCAAACATCCTTAGGAGTCAATTTTCGTTTTACTCTTTGTTAGATGAACTCTATTCCATGAAAGGAACATGCCTACCAATTTTCAAGCAGGATGATCAAATAGTTTAAAAATGGAAATATTTATCGATTACGCCTCTTAATCTCCCGAAATCAAACTTGGTAGTTGATATTCGCAAAACCCATTTTGTAGCGGTTCTCTACTTTACGAAAGGAATCTGCTTATCAAATTTCAGGACTGTACGTCTAATGGTTTAAAAATGGGGATAATTACGTATAACGCCACTTGAGCCCGCAACGCCACTTCGGTTTCTGTTTTCACAAAACCCATTTTGTATGGGAATTGAACTCTATGAAAGGAATCTGCTTAGCAAAATTTGAAGTCTGTGCTTCCAATAAATAAACAAAGCAAAATTTTTTTTTATCAATAACGCCCCTTGAACCCCCGCAACGCCACCTAGGGGTCAATTTTCACAAAACACATTTTGTAGTGTATCTCTATCCTATGAGAGGAATCTGCTTATCAAATTTCAAGACTGTGCGTCTAATAGTTTAAAAATAGAAATAATTTTTTATATCTGCCCTTAACCCCCCCGCAACACTTCTTGGGGGTCGATTTTCTCCAAACCCGTTTTGTAGCGAATATTTACTCCATGAACGAAAGATTCCTACCAATTTTCAAGCAGGTAGGTCAAGTAGTTTAAAAACGAAAATATTTATCTCTTACGCCACTTAATCCCCCGCAACGCCACTTAGAGGTCTGTTTTCACAAAACCTTCTTATAGCTGATCTCTACTCTATGAAAGAAATCTATTTATCAAATATAAAGAATGTGCGTCTAATAGTTTAAAAATGGAAATAATTATCTATAACGCCCCTTAAGTCCCGCAAAGCCACTTGGGGGCAATTTTCACGAAATCCATCTTGTAGCTGATCTCTACCCTATGAGAGGAATCTGCTTACTAAGTTTCAAGACTGTACGTCTAATAACTTAAAAATTGGAATTTATAACGCTCCTTAACCCCCCCCCCCGCAACACCCCTTGGGGGTCAATTTTCCCAAAACCCATTTTGTAGCGGATATTTTTTCCATTAAAGAAACTTACCTACCAATTTTCAAGCAGCTAGGTGAAGTAGTTTAAAAACGGATATATTTATCTATTACGCCCCTTAATCCCCCGCAACGCCACTTAGAAGTCTGTTTTCACAAAACCCGTTTTTTAACTGATCATTGTTCAACGAAAGGAATCTATTTGTCAAATTTAAAGACAGTGCGTCAAATAGTTTAAAAATGGAAATAATTGTCTATAATGCCCCCTAACCCCCTACAACGCCACTTAGGGGTCTATTTTCACCAAACTTATTTTGTAGCGGATCTTTACTGTATGAAAGGAATCTGCTTACCTAATTTCAAAATTGTACATTGAGTAGTTTAAACATGGAAACAATAATCTATAACGCCCCTTAACCCCCCGTAATGACCCTTGCGTTTCGAATTTCGGAAAATCCGTTCTTAGCTGATGTCTACTCTATGAAAGGAACATGTCTACCAAATTTCAAGTCTGTAGGTTGAACAGTTCCAGAGATATCGTGATTAGTCAGTCAGTCAGTCAGTGAGTGAGTAGCTTTTCTCCTTTTTATATATTACAATTACACCATAAATTAAAGTCACACCATTTCCGTTGAATAGTGAATAACTAATTTGAATTTGATACTAAAATCTATGATTTAAAGGCAAATAGATTCCCCTTTCATTCGAAAATTTGTAATCTGGATTTTTTTTTTGTAAAAAATTCTAGTAGATTTATTGATGTTGCAGAATAAGAACATTTAACCCATCATCTACGATGAGCTATATTCAACTTACTTTACTTCGGTCGGAATGATAGTCCTACGCAATCCTAGCAAAAGATTTCTTAAAAATCACCCAGGGCGAAGAGGGCACCTTTCTCTTCTGTTTATTACACAGCAATAAAAGTGTCTCATCCCCTTTTTGTACTGTTTTCTTTCTTGACGATTTCAGCACAACACGTATTTTCTGGTCCTCTCGGTTGAAATGAGATATTCACATCATTAAGTGACGAACGAACAAGACCATTAATTAGAACGAAGCTCTGCGAACAGGCGAAATCAATTGGCTTTCAAGTTTTGTGGATAACAAAACGACAATTAACCAAAGTAAAAATTTTCAAGTTAAGAGTATTTATCATGTAATGATTATATTGTCACAAATTGATACGCTCTGAGTGGCCGAACGGTTAGAGCACTGCTCTACAATTCAAGTGGCTCGGGTTCGAGCCTCCCAGATATTTGTTTGTTAAATTCAATCATGACTTTCATTATTTATTATTATGGACATTTGCAAATTATGTAAATTGAATTTATGTTAATCTTTCCCCTGGTGGTTATTCTAGAAGCCTCCACCAGGTTTATAAAAGTACTGCAGCTGGATAGGTCTTCAGTTGTGGTGCTGCCCGTGTAAAACACTACGACAAAATAAATTGTGTATTGGATAACATCGCCTTATTCCTTCTACGTGACATTTTGGTGGAGGCGCGGGGTAACGATTGCCATCGGCAACGGATATCAGAGAAAGTCGAAGGCTCCAAGGGCTACCTCCAGAATACGGGTTGCTACCTTGCCGAGTCCGAACTGTAAAAAGAATGCTGGAAGGTGAAACGGAAGACAAGGCAACATCATCAATCCCATCTATGTATGTTACCTATCAGCTGCCACGAGAGCCTTGTTCATTCTCTGGCTTGAATACCGAAGATGCTGAAAAATGGAAAAATGATTACGAGAGGATTGCTAACTACAATAATTGGGATGAAACAGTACGTCTTGCAAATGTCGTGTTCTGTCTAAGCGGAACTGCAAGGTTGTGGTTTGACAACAATGAAGATCGATTGAAAAGTTGGACAGACTTCAAGAGACTTTTTGAAGAGACTTTTGGAAGGCCTAAGGACGTAAAAAGTTTTGCAGAAGGATTATTAAGGACAAGGGCTCAGCGTTCTGGCGAAACGCACGAGTCTTACGTTCAGGACGTATTGTCATTATGCAGGAAAGTGGATAAAAATATGCCAGAAGATCAAAAGATATCGCATCTCATGAAAGGGGTGGCTGAAAATCTCTACCAGGTACTGATAAACAGAGAAGTTAGCACAGTAGATAAATTTGTTACGTGTTGCCGTGAAGTGGATGCCATGAGAAAGAGACGAGTTGTGCCGCTACGATATGAGAGACTACCTAATGTTACACCCATATCAATGGCCAATGAAGGAGATCTAAGCGATCTAATTCGAAGGATTGTTAAAGAAGAAATCGAGAAAGTACTCCCACGGATCGCAACATGTATAGACGACGGGCCAAGCGATTTAGAATCCATTATCCGAGAAGAAGTTCGAAGCAAATTGGCTCCACTCTCTCGAGAAAAACCTACGCCTTCCCCTTACAGAACTCAAAGGACTGGCGGAAGTTCCTGGAGACCAAGGCCGAGACCTCGACAAGAAAATAGACCAACTCAACAGGATACCGGAAGGAAGACTGACCTTTGGCGTACTTCAGATAACGTACCAATTTGCTTTCATTGTGGACGACCGGGTCACGTGACTGGATATTGTCGTGATAGACGACGTGTTTTTAACGCAGCAAGACAAAGAAGGCAATTAGACCAGTCATAACGCTGGGATTCCGACTCTCTTTCTGATTACGGCCGTGATCCTGAATCTAATTACCAGCGTTACAGAAGTAATTCGCCGTACCCTAGACGCAATCCACAACGCCACCAATCAAGATCTCCATCTCGTCGCTCACCTGTTATGTTCAGTGAGGAAAACTAAGGCATGCGACCTGCGTGGGAGGTAAGGCCGCAATAAACGAAAACCCTCCAGTATACACGGCTGCTAAACTAGTCAAAAACTTTGTATCCGTAACTGTCAATGGGCATATCGTTAATGCCTTGGTTGATTCAGGAGCTGATTATTCAGTAGTTTCCGAACAGTTACGAACGCAACTAAGGGCGCCCATGTTTTCAGAACACAACCCGATTCTTCGAACTGCCTGTAGTAAAGTTGTAGAAGCTATATAGGACGATGCATGTTGCGAGTGAACTTGAATGGAGTGGTGCAACCTTTCGAATTTTTGGTATTCCAGCAATGCAGTCATGATCTCATATTGGGATGGGACTTTTTCAAAGCAACTGATGCCATTATTGATTGCGGATCAGGTGAACTTCAGATTGGAGAAGTCTCTCCAAATGATCTCAAAATGAATGAAGTAAATTCTGGTTTATATGCGGTCAGTGACGTTGTCATTCCAGGAAACTCTATAGGAAAGATTTCCGCTTTGGCTAAAGACCACCAGACCTTAGAAAAGGTTATAGTTACTGGAATGAAGAATTTTGAATGGACAAAACAGCTAAAAGTCCCAGCTACAATAGCCACACTGCAGAATGGTAAAATAGATATTTGGATTGCTAACAGTTCCTCTCAGCCACAGATAATACCAGCTGGCATGTGTATAGCCGAAATGACGGATATTGAGGATGGATTGGTAAGTTCTTTGAACGAGAATGCTGACAAAATCGAAGTAAAACAGATGAAGCACCCTAGACAGTCGGTGAAAGAATTCAAATGCCTTTTAGACCCGGAACTGCGTGAGGCGCAACAGAAAGATCTTTTGAAGTTGCTTAACGACTTTACAGATGTTTTTGATTTTGAGAACAAAATAAGAGTCTCGAGTAAAGTAAAACACAAGATAAACACCGGCGATTGCCAACCTATTAAGCAGAAGCCATACAGTGTGTCTTTTGAAGAGAGAAGAATAATTCAAAAAGAGGTTGATCAAATGCTGAAGCTTGACATCATAGAGCATTCGGAGAGTCCGTGGTCATCCCCAGTTGTTCTGGTGAAAAAGAAAAATGGATCCTGGCGTTTCTGTGTGGATTACCGTCGGTTGAACAAAATTACCAAAAAGGATGTGTACCCTTTACCCCGGATTGACGATGCCTTGTATAACCTTTCGGGTTCAAGCTTGGTTTCTACAATAGACCTTAAGTCTGGATACTGGCAGATTGAAGTCAATGAAAGAGATAGAGAGAAGACGGCTTTTATTACTCCGGATGGATTATACCAATTTAAGGTTATGCCATTTGGGTTATGTAACGCCCCAGCCACGTTCGAAAGAATGATGGATAGTATCCTTAAAGGGATGAAGTGGGAGCACTGTCTATGTTATCTAGATGATGTCATTGTCTACGCTGCCTCTTTCGAAGAACATCTTTTGAGATTGAGGATGGTGCTTCAGTGCATACAAGATGCTGGATTGACACTGAACCATAAAAAGTGTCGTTTTGGTCAAAGAAGCCTTAAGATTCTTGGTCACTTAGTGGACAAAGATGGAATTCGTCCAGATCCAGGGAAGGTCGAAGCAGTTCTAGAATTTCCAACCCCCCAAACCGTTACGCAAGTTAGAAGCTTTCTAGGGATCTGCTCTTATTATCGCCGATTTGTCCATAATTTTGCCGACATCGCCAGGCCGTTGCACGAATTATTGAAGCAAGATGTTAAATTTGTATGGAAAGAAGAACATCAATCAGCATTCATCCGTTTAAAATCGCTGCTGACGAGATATCCTGTGCTTGGCTTCTTTAAACCAGAAGCTAAAACCTTAATACATACTGACGCCAGTGGATATGGCATTGGTGCTATTCTCGTACAAATACAGAGTGGGTCTGAAAGGCCTATTGCTTATGCATCCCGATCACTTTCAACATCCGAGAAAAATTATTCGACTACAGAGAAGGAATGTTTAGCAGTTATTTGGGCGATAAGTAAAGTCCGACCCTATATCTTTGGCCCCCCATTTACAGTGGTAACAGATCACCACTCTTTATGCTGGTTGGCGAATCTAAAAGATCCATCTGGGCGATTAGCAAGGTGGGCTTTGCGTCTTCAAGAGTACGATGTGGAAATAGTTTTCAAGACCGGAAGAAAGCATCAGCATGCTGATTGCTTATCGAGGAGCCCACTGCTTAAAATTGAAGAAGAGCCTACTGAAGATATACCATTCCTTAATACCATTACCAATTTCGAAAGTGAGCAAAGTAAAGACCCTGATGTAGCAAATATTCGAGACAAAATGGTTATAAAGAGAGACTTCTCAAAGTTTAAAGAAATTAGTGGAATTTTATACAGAAAAAACTACGATCCTTTAGGAAAGCAGTGGCTATTGTTCATACCAAAACATCTTAGAGGGGACGTATTAAAAAGCCTTCACGATGCACCGACAGCGGGTCATTTAGGGTTTGCCAAAACGTACGACCGAATCAGACGGAAGTATTTCTGGCCTGGCCTATACCGCAGTGTCCGACGCTATATATATATATATATGTGTGTCTCATTGTCGAGAGTGTCAAAGGCAAAAATCTCAACCTCAGCGACCTCCAGGATTGCTTCATCCAATATTGCCAGGGGATATCTCGTTTGCTAAAATAGGGATAGATTTACTTGGAAGATTTCCTCTAACAAAGCAAGGGAATAGATGGATAATTGTCTGTACAGATTATCTCACTCGATTTACTATCACAAAGGCCCTACCAAGCGGTGAAGCCACGGAAATAGCCAAATTTCTGGTTGAAGACGTTATACTGAAACATGGATCACCAAGGGAAATTATCAGCGACAGAGGGCGATCATTTTTGTCGAATCTCGTTAAAGAAGTAAATAATTTATGCTTGACGTATCATTTGCTAACTACTGCATATCACCCTCAGACAAATGGCCTCACGGAAAGGTTCAATAAAACACTCGCTGACATGCTGGCAATGTATGTCGATGTTGACCAAAAGAATTGGGACAACATACTTCCATTTGTCACCTTTTCATATAACACCGCAAAGCAGGAGACGACGGGTTTCAGTCCATTTTTCCTTGTTCATGGACGTGATGTGGATACTCTACTAGATGCCATTTTGCCCTTTCTTCCCGATGAATCAGCGAATGATTACGTTGAAAACCTGATAATGAAGGCCGAAGAAGCTAGACAACTAGCAAAAATACATCTAACAAGAGCACAAGACAAAGACAAATGCCGTTATGACGAAAGACATCGGATAGTGAATTACAAAGAGGGAGACCTGGATTGGATATTTACTCCAATCCGCAAAGTTGGATTATCTGAGAAATTGTTAAAGCGATACTTTGTACCCTATAGGGTGAGAAAAAGGTTATCCGAAGTGACTTATGAAGTGGAACCTTGTGATAGTATGCGCACCAAACGAAAATTAAGAGACGTGGTACATGTTCTGCGAATGAAACCTTATAAAGACCCCGACCTTCAGCTAGAAGATATTAAACAAGAAAAGTCACCAACGGAACCAGTCCGGACTGTTTTTGACAAAAGGAACCCTAAATAAGTTTACTTTAGACCTATTACAAGAAGCCGTTCGAAACAACTACAGCGGGTTGCTGTGTCTCCTAAGGAGGGAGAAATGTCACAAATTGATACGCTCTGAGTGGCCGAACGGTTAGAGCACTGCTCTACAATGCAAGTGGCTCGGGTTCGAGCCTCCCAGATATTTGTTTGTTAAATTCAATCATGACTTTCATTATTTATTATTATGGACATTTGCAAATTATGTAAATTGAATTTATGTTAATCTTTCACCCTGGTGGTTATTCTAGAACCCTCCACCAGGTTTATAAAAGTACTGCAGCTGGATAGGTCTTCAGTTGTGGTGCTGCCCGTGTAAAACACTACGACAAAATAAATTGTGTATTGGATAACATCGCCTTATTCCTTCTACGTGACAATATTTAGTAATAGATTGTTTAAAAACAATTTATGGTAGTTTAGGGTCGCACTCAAAAGCTGCTTGAGGGCAGCTTTATAGCACAGTGATGCTATGGGTGACGGACCTCGTAATTTTGAACCCCGGTCAAGTGACGAGGATGATACTTCAGCTGTGGCACCCCGCTCTCCCACTTCCATATCACACCAATAGGAGAACTTTTGAACCTCGACAGATTTAACGAGCAGCGGCCCCTCTACATGATGTGTCTTCACATGCCAGCCACGAGTTCGTGAACTTTATTTAATAGGCTACGCCGGCCACTCATTAATAAGATCAATCATTCATTTTAAAAATCTTCTAAAATTAAAAATTATGTATGTTCGTCTTTTCGAAATGAAAACACCGTTTACAAACTTAGAAAATTAAATTTTCAAAAGCTGGTGCTTTTAAGAATTTATTCAGTGGATTATCATTCCGTGGTGAATGCTTTTTTTTCTAATTTAAGAATAAACTAGACCAAATCAATACTTTAACTATAGTACTAAAATAAACTTTCCAGTGAACAACAAATATCTGTTATTTGTTCTTATGGTAATGCAGTACATATTTCTGTTTCATAAAAAAGTTATATAAAAATTTTATTATACATTTAACTCTCAAATGGATGTATTTTGAATTAACTTTAACTACGGATTTTATATGTGTAAAATGTATTGAGCAAAGATACCACAGCATCTATTATATTAAAAATTTAGTCAATGACGGACCAGGAAATCGGAAGTGTCCAATGATAGAATATGCGCGATAGTAATTTTAAATAATATTAATAAAAAAAATAAAAAAACGCAAAAACTGGAGATATAAAAAACTTTAAAACTTTAAAATCACTATATTACTACATTTTACAGAGTTTCAGTCGCACTTTTTCTTCTGATGTCAGAGGCGGAATAAGTGGCTGACGGACCTGGCGGCCGCCAGGAGTCCCAAGCTTGAATGAATTCCAGCTATAAATTCAACTTGCGACAAAAAGATCTTGAACCGATGTTGCAACCCCAATGATTTCCATGTATTTAAGTCGTGTAGCAGAGCCCTAGCCATCTTTCTTCCGTTTATCTGTATTTTTGCAATCTGTATAAAATTTTCTCATGCATTTTTTTTTTTTACTGCTCAAAATTTTATTTCGAATAAATGAATACAATTCAACTCAAGCAAGTTCGTTTTAGTTCACAGGCATGCTTAGTTGCTCTCGGATACATTTGACATTAATGGGGGAAAATCATAACACCAAGAAAAAATTATTGTAGACTGAAGAAACTTCGGCAATACATTAGTCTAGGTAAAATAGAATTTTAAAGGCAAGCATGTAAACAGGCCTACAATGTACCGTAAAAGTACTGGTTATCAGTTTGTGGGATGGAATTGCATGCCTGTTGCTCTTGGTCGGTCAATATAAGGTTGTTTAATTCTGGTTATGGATGATGCTTTCGTTGCTGCCCAATGATGTTCCATTCGTCCACGAATGGAGAAAGATCTGGTGATTTAGCATGCCAAGGAAACACGTTGACTCTCTATAGAGCATTAAAGGAGTATGAAAGAGCACGTCATCTTGTTGGAAAACACCCCTTGAATGATATTTATAAGTGATGGTGCAACAGTTTGAATCACCAGACTAACGTACAAGTTTGCTGTCAGGGTGTGTGAATTAACATCGAGAGCGCTCCTGCAATCAATGAAAATTTCTCGCGCCCAACCATAACTCTAGGTACAGGTCCAGTGTGTCTAGACCGATGAAAGATTGTTTGCAGGCGCAGACGTGACCTTCTTCAAATCAATTTATAGCCCTCACTGGCACAAAGAGAGAAACATCTTTGAACGCAACACATTGTCACTACTCCTTTCAATCATCTCCAGCGTGACATATCAATGATTTGAAGCTAATGGTATGAACACTTCAGAGCATCTGACTGGAAGCTATTTCTCAAACGATCAGTTTGTTACTGGTCACTCTGGTGCCGAAAAAAACCATAATTTCTGCTGTAGATGCATTACGATGTTTCCCATGTGGTAAATACAGCGGTTTTCTCGGTCAGTGGTGACCCTTGCGTGGTTGAACCATAGTTTTCTTGATGTAGTGGTTGACTACAGTTTTATTCCCTGTATCACTACTACAAAAAATCATGCACAATGAAAACATTCTTGCAAAGTCTTTCTGAAATATCTTGGAAAGAAAATCCACCTTTTTTTTAGCTCTATTATATTATCTCGTTCATACTCAATGAGCTGTTAATAGTAGCTTCTTCGTCTTCTTAAAGTCATTCTGAACTGATATCAACTGACTGCGTCAAATTTCAACGATAAATAAGACTCACGAACTTTATAACGCGTATTGAAAGCACACTTGAATGGCATCCTCTAAGTGGCGCAACTAGCACCACACTTAAGCGCCTACCGCGAAATTTGAATCGAAGTTATTTTTGTAGATGTATAAACACACCTTCCAAATTTCCTTGATACAGCATAACTTCTTCTTGGTGATGGTATTTTTATTTCCATCTCAAATTTCCTAATGATTGAAGCAAATGTGTGTATGTGAAGTTATGTGGTTAAAGATATGCCTAGTTCAAAGTAAACGATTTCAAACTAGTAGAACTCAGGCCTTAATAGTAAAATACAGATTCATAAAAGCGGCCCTGGATGAAATCTGCGATACGAATGAGGGGTAAAAAAAGACCACAGTACTGGAGGCACACAACAACTTCCCTATTGAAACAGATGGACAAAAAATATGAAATTTCACTAATGACCATGATTTGGAATACCATACTCCACAGAATAAATGCTACTAGCAATAAGTTGAGTGTGAATTATTAAAAGGATCTCTGTCTGCTGAAATCTCTAGAAAATTATATCTAAAATTTCAGAAATGAATTTGGAAAAATGGAACAAGGTGCAACTGATTTATCAGGGCTTTTCGTTTAAAGAGGAAGCTGGACAAACTCGCAGGCAGTAAAAGAAAAAAGAATTATTTTGTAAAGAAATTATATTCAAAGAAAAGAAGTTGGTTGTGAATTTTTGAAAGAAGCGAAAATTTCATAGTGAATTCATTTTATGTCATATGTGATAGGGTAAGAACAGAACTATCCTGAAGTGATGAGATTTATGAAACTGTTTTAGAACACTTTACTGTTTGAAATTATTGTTACTGGAATTAAGAAGAAAGCTACACAAAAACTAAATGTATCTTACAAAGATGATATTGAATTTTTTAAATTTTAACGATATGTATCGGGTCAGGCTTACTATTTTAAAAAGAAAATGAAGATACAATAAGATCCCATTGCGAATTTATCACGCGAAATCCTAATATAGAGATATTTCTGAAAATATTTTTAACAATACCGATATTGAATGCATCAGATAAGAGATGATTTTTAGTTCTAAAGCGCGTTGAAAATTATTTAAGAAGTACTATGGGTGGTTAGAAGACAAATTGAACAACACGATTCTATTTTTATAGAACGAGATATTTGAGACCAAATAGATACGACAAAAATAACTGATGAATTTTCCAAAGACAAATCAAGAAGTAAAGTTGTATAGCAAGTTGTAAGAAGTTTAATAAGATTTTTAATTTTTTTTAATGCAGTTAAGATTTTTCTTTAGCCGTTGAGGTTTATTAATAGTAATACATTTTATTTTGAGAAATCAAGGCCAGAGAATCTTTTCACTATTTTAGTTTTTCGAATCTTGAGCCCATGGGCCTCAAACCTTTTACCGCCATGGGCATCCAACTACCTTAATCCACCTTTGCCTGATGTTAATGCTACTAAAAATCGGGTACGGATTAGAATTGAAGGCGGCGAAATTCATTGGATGGGAAAATTAACCATGATACTGACAGTCAAAAAATTACAAGTTCTCGCTTATTTTTAAAAATTTTTAATTTTGATAAAATAAATTAATTATTCACTTCTTATTAATTCTCATTTTTTTTATTTCGCAACCATATCAGATACAGATTAATCATTTTACACTATTTTAAATTTTTCCGCTAAAACATGTGGAAAATTTGGAATGCGGCTTAGAATCTGAGTATAATGATTTGAAAAAAATAAGTTTCTGCTAATTAAACTAGAAAACAAGATTTGGTTAATAATTGTTCCAATGGCTCAATGGTAAAATGTTACGTTACATACAAAATTGATTCGGTGAAAAAATTTTTCTCTTTTAGGTAAATAATAATAATAATAATTGAATTACACACACACACACAATAATTAGATTAAAAAATTGATTGTGAGCTTCAAGAAAAAGAAATTAGTGTTCTTTAGTTAATTCACAACTTTCAGTCATGTATAAAATAAGTTTACTTTCAATTCTTTGTTCAGTCACTTAGCAGAATTTAAACATTTTTACAGACATTTCTTCAATAACAGGCAAAAAAAAAAAAAAAAAAAGGTGTAATCAGCAGAACATAAGAAACTGAAAACTATCTATATAAATCCCTCTTTTTTAAATCACATTTGCTGAAAATATGTAAACCACTCCCAAATGAGAAAGTATATCAGTTTTGAGATGCTAAATCTTTTCCATTATCCTTTGTTACTGTGTGTTTCATGCTGGGATATATACGAAAGACGAGAGATAGATGAATAGAAACATACAATACAAACACAGAAGAATATAGACTTTTATTACAAACAATGATCCCAGCAAAGAACAGAAGGGGTGCGCTGCTTTCTATTCGAGACGGGAATCATTTCAAGTGAAAGTCCGACTTCTTTTCCTGAAGATACATCCATGCCTTACTCGGGATTCGAATCCGAGTCCACTCGATTACAAGCCGAGTGTCGTAACAGCTGGGTAATGTACTAGGTCTGCAAAGGTTAAAATACCAATGTGCAGACCCATTAGGAAAAAAACCATTTTCGTATATTTAGTCTCTTTGGGGGCCTCTTTTTGTTGTGATGCTGCTGTTCCTCATTATTTATTGATGCAGCAGTCCCTTCACTTCTCTTTCGTTTACCTCGCAATTGCTCCATTTGAGTGCTTTCCTCCCTGGCTAGACCTTCACTACCCTCAGGTTCTACCTGTGCTGCTCGAGTTTGTTAAAAAAGTTAACTCGTTGACCCCATTAATTCATAGAAGTTCTAAATTAAGCAAATCTAACGAATTACTTATTTATGCTCTACTTCAAAGACCCATTATAACTTATGTCTGTCCAATTTGGGGATTCGCAGCAAAAAGACACATAGATATACTCAAATGCATTCAAAACAAAACTCTGAGTCAGATTCTATGTGCCCAATGGTACATGAGGAATTCTGACCTCAGAAGAGCAATTAAATTTAAAATCATTCGGCAGTTCATCCAAAAACTGTCGAAAAAATTCTTCAAAAACATTGACACATTAGATCACTCCTCGATCCTAAGGATCGAGAAATACTCACCAACACCTACACCCAGAAACATCCTTCTAAATTAATGAATATCATTTTCTAAAATTTTCATCGTTTTTTTCCAATTTTCCAGGAAAAATTCTCAATCTGTTCCGAAAAAATCTTCTTCTTGCACTCTCAGATAGAAGCAACCAATCAGAGTGCTCCATTGACCGTACGGTCTTTGGAAGTTTCTCTTATCCGGACAGGGTGACGGTACCCTTCCCGGGACTTAAGACATCACATTAGCACAACATACAATCAGAACGCTCCCTCTCGCCACACGGGAAAGTAGCGCGCAAACTTTTTTCCACTCACAACATGTTACGATCAGCTGCTACCCCATTGGTCAGGCAGTTCAACCTCCCGAGGTTCCCAATGGTCGAAGAAACTGCAAGTAATTTATCTAACGTTCTGATCATCAGTGACTTTAAAACTTTTTCATAGCTTTTAGAAAAGCTTTTGCTTTCAATTTAACTGACTTTAAGAAAATCTATTTTAATGTATTTATTTTAATTTTAATTTATTTTCCTTTTATTAAACATTTAATTATTTTTTAATAATTTTAAAACTATGAATTAAATATGGGCAAGTAAAATCAATGTTATGCTATCATTCACCAGAAGATAGGATATGAAAGGTCTGATGGGTTATGTGCTCCAAAAGAAAAATCAGCTAAGAGATCCTTCACCATCAGACCTGTCTGTCTCTACGTCACCCTCATCCTTTTCTTTCGGGTGATAAATCTGTATCTGTGATCTACATTCACCGTTATAGGTTTACCACATTTCCAAATAACCACATTATTGATTTCTACTTTCATCACCTCATATAGACCTTCGAATTTAGGTTGAAACTTACTTACCATTTTCTTACTCGCCTAGCTCATATGATGTGTTTGCACCAATACCCTTTACCTTAATATTAACTTCCCGTCTTCTCTGATTATAATATTTTGCCCACCTATCCTGTTGAATCTTTATATCTTGAACCTCCTCAAACAATATCTCAATATTACCGCACACTAAGTCCCTCCGTCTGTTACCATCACCAATTTCTGAAATAGGGTTATTAATTTTCGACACAAAAATAATTATGTGGGCGTTTACCAGTTGTTTAGTGCACAGCTGTCCTGATCGCATAGGAAAACTTCTTGAGAAATTGATCCCAATTTTCATGATTTTTTTTCAACATAACTCGAAATCATTCGGAGAAGGGTGCGGTTAACCCTCTCTGTTTGGTTTGATTGCTTTTTATACACTACCGTTTTTACATGTTTTATGTTCAACCTGTGACATATGCGTTCGAAAACTTTGGAGATAAATTGGGGACCATTATCGCTAATCATTTGTATAGGAGATCTATAACACGATATGTTATTTTCAAATAGGGCATTCGCTATAGCTTTAGCTGAGACTTTTCTTAAATGTACTATCTCGACCCACTTTATAAAGTTATCAGTTATTACTAAAATAAATTTATATCTTTATGGTTTAGAAGCTGAATCAGGGCCTAATAAATCTAACGAAACTATTTCATTCGGGTAATTCGTTACAATAGGTATTAAACGACCAGCTGATTTTTATAATTATAGCGCTGGCCCGAGTCACAGGTGGAAACATATTTATATATAAATTTACGCATATATGGGAAATAACATGAATCTCTCATTCTTAAATAAATCTTTCTTTCACCGAGGTGTCCAGACATTGGATTGCTATGGAACTCGCGCATAACATTTCCCCGCAGATATTCAGGTATATAAACAGTTCTTTAAGAGACGTTAAATATTTTGCATAAAAAAGCAATTTGTCGAC
This sequence comes from Trichonephila clavata, assembly GCA_019973975.1. Taxonomy (NCBI): domain Eukaryota; kingdom Metazoa; phylum Arthropoda; class Arachnida; order Araneae; family Nephilidae; genus Trichonephila; species Trichonephila clavata. The sequence goes on along the minus strand of BMAO01023808.1, from coordinate 198,315 downwards.
CAGCCGGAAATCTTGGGACCAATTCAAGCAGCATACTGCGTTAGCTGAGCTATCTCGGATTTCTCGAGGAAGGATTCAGAGTTGGGTCATATTTATAGATTTCATGACCCAACTCAGAATCCTTCTTCGGTTCTTCAATAAGCTGCTCCCTAGATGTCAATACTAACGATCGAATAACCGCACAAGATATCTTCGTTTCTGCAATACTTTCTACCGGGTTTCTCTACAACAGATCCGCCCCCACATTCTGAGTTCCTGGTCGATGTTCCCATTCACAATAAACTCTGCTAACTTAAATACCCACTTTACCATCCTGCTGGACAAATTTTTGCCATTTGTCAACTTTGTCATTTGTCACGCTGTGTGGTATCTTTAATCGGTAGTGGACCTAGATAGGTCCGAAACTTATTTGATTAAAAAATAAATTTCTGAGTAATAGTTACCACTACTTATTGACTGTATTCATTGCGATTCTTTTTTATGGGGATACTTAAGCAGACTTAAGAACATTCAAGAGCTTCAAAAAGCAATCGAAGAAGAAGTTGGAAAAATACTCCCAAAAATGGTCGAAAACCCCTTAGTTTGGCCGAAATGTTTTCGCAAAGTTTACTGTGCCAAATGAAACCCCATCGAAAATTTCATGTAAATAATTTAATTCGTTAAAAATTTATGATGCTTTGAAATTGGTCTCATTTTTTAATCAACCGGTAGTCCTCGAGCAACTCCAAAGTTCTACGTTAATAAAATGTCAACATTAATTCTGATATTTTTTTCCAGCTCCTCGTTTATACGTAGTTCTTGGTTTGGTGGAAGTGGCAGGAATGCACATCGCTCATCTATTGTGTGCCTTATGCATTGGACTATCCAGTCCTGATTTGTGGTCTTCAAAACTCGGATGGTACAGAAAATCCGAGAAGCTTTTAAACAGTTCCACGAAGCACAAATCTTCGAGTAAGGTGGGTCATATATTTTGTGCATTTTTCAATAATATTGAAACAATACTTAGCCTTTTTATATATTTGTGATGCTTCAATTTAAAGAATGAAATCAAATATACTTATGTCCAAAATTAAGGTCACAAACATGTTTTTCGTTATAATTTTAAAATGCCTCCAATAAAACGGATAAAATTTTTGCATTTTATATATTTTGATGAACGGGTAGTGCAATACAACCTTCAGTTTTAGAAAAGATGTTGTTCAGCGTTAGCAATTGCAGATCTACTGGATTGAGACCATTCAAGCATATGGGAATTTTGCCTCCAGTTTTGTGAACATTGCTATAAAATAACAAAGTTAGTCTGTTTGTTTTGAGAATGGCTTATCATAATCGTTTAGATGATTCCTTGAGATGAAGATCTGTTGGTAGGCTTGAAGCTGTCCAGTCTCAAGCGGAGAGGGCTCAATGGGCGCAAGTGACCTGAAAATGGCCTGGTTATGGAATCATTTCCAAACAAGTTGTACTGTTACCAGAAAGGTCGGCCAGTAACATTAATGAACATCGACATCTGCGTAGGATAGCTACTTGACATTAAGTGTGCGACGACATACGCAGAGAACGGCTCTTCAGCTTGCTTGTGACCATGTTACTGTGTCTGGAAGAACTTCCAGGCAAACAGTCTAAAGCCGTCTTGCAGAGACTGTCCTTTAGGCGCGGCGTCCAGTCTGGCGCGTCCTTTTGACTGCATCCAGCAGGAAAGACCGGATATTGTGGAGCTGAAAATATCAGTTGTGGACACCACAAGAATGGGGATGTGTTATTTTCAGTGATGAGTTGAAATGTACCAGACAAAGTGATTCTCGTCGAGTCTTCATCCGGAGAGAAAATGGAACTCGCTTTCATCCTTCCAATGTAACAAAAATCGACAGATTCGGTGGCAAAGGAATTCTTGTGTGTGGTGGCATAATGTTGGGCAGTCGTACACCACTGTACGTTTTCTATGTGGATATTGTCAACTCATATCTATAGGCATAAGATCCTGGAAATCTATGTGAGGTTTTCTGGGCGCCTTGGGCTTGGATTACATTTTTATAGATAATACGTGGCCCCACAGAACTCACATTGTTGATGAATTTCATGAAGGAGTGGATATTCGCCGTATGAATTGAACCTCGAGGTCTCTGGATCACAATTCTATTGAATATGTTTGGGATGGTTTAGGAAACGCCATTTCTCTCAGCGCAGTTCCCCTTCCAGGACCCCAACAATTAAAAGTTGTGTTTTTGGAAAAATGGGCTTTGTTGCCACAAATTTTTATTGACACCCTTATAAACAGTATGGAATCTCTTTTTGAGGCTTTGATAGCAGTTCACAGCGGTCACATACAATATTAGACAGACTTTTTCTTTCTGATTCATGATTTCACACTTTTTAATATGACTTGTATCCTATTTCCCAATTAATATCTTTTCAATATTGTTAGGATGCTATATTCTTTCTGACATTGTAATATGTCTCTATGCCAAATTTCGTGGTAACACAGTAAGTAGTTCATCAGTTTTCATAGATTTTATGTTTGTGACCTTAATTTTCAACTCTAGTGTATATGTACGAAAAGTTCTTTTTTTCTTTTGAATTAAATGAAGCTGGGGAAAACATTTTAACCAAGGGAATCATTGTCGGAAAATGTTGGAGGAGGGATCCAATTGATTTTTTGTTAATAATCAACTGAATAATTGTAATTGTGTATACTTCAATATCTTTTGTTTAACTAGTTGTTTCATTTTATTGAAATTTAGCTACATATATTAAACAATTGTAATATTTATTTTTTTATTGTATTTGTAAATTTGTTTCAAAGTTTTTATGGTATAATCAAATGTATTTTTATAACTTCCCGCGCCTCGGCTTTCAGGCTCTTAATGGTTCCGTGAATGAATTGCAGTTACCTATTCAAATATTTTTTATATGGTTGAGGTCTAGACATGACCACAGATATTCTATCCTGCCCCGAGAAAACCTCTCATCAACAAATGTTGATGTTCCAATATTGATTCTGTAAGAAAAAAAAAACCACTCCAAAGAAAGCAATGGACGAAAGTCCTGTAGCCAGCACGTATTAAAGATTTAACAGATTTATGACTTACAGTAAAGTGTTATTTGACACATATTTATGAAAAAATTATTACAAATAGCAAAATATATTATGCATAAGTTAGTACAGTACATGATACGCTGGAAAACAGAGATAGAAGAAATATAATGAGAATGATAGTTTTAGTTTGTAAAACCTTTGCTTTACAGCGACACACCACTCCCACAGTTGATGTGGTCGAATGGGGTGCTATTGCCTACAATACACGGTCACCCCTAGTATTGATCTGTGGCACCATGACAGCCCAGCGGTATGTCCATGACATCCTGTAACCCCATGTGTTGCCACTCCTGCAACGGCTCCCAGGAGCCATTTTTCAACAAGACAATGCTCGTCTTCACACGGCAAGGGTGTCACAAGACTGTCTCTGCACTGTTGCTACCCTTCCTTGGCCTGCCCGATCCCCAGATTTGTCTCCAATCGAGCATATCTGGGATCATTTGAGACGGCGAGTTGGGAATCCCTTGAGTTTGAACAAACTAGAGGCAAGGCTACAGCAAATATGGAACGAAATGTCTCAAGACATCATACAGAACTTGTATGCCTCAATGTCCGATCGTATCGCGTCGTGCATTCGCGCTAGAGGGGGTTCAACAGGGTATTAAATCCTCCTTTTTTGCGTTTTTCTCTAAAGTAAATGATCCTTTTTCTGGATTTTCTAGTTATTTACTTATATCAAAGTAGTCATTACGTATTTAAAATTTCGTTTCATTTTGACGACTCCTTCTTGGTGCGCTAATTTTTTTGTCTGTGAGTATATATGTAAGTCAATTTAAATACAAAATATCAAACAGAGTATTGTACATTATTGTATATAAATAAATCTTATAATAATATTAATTTTTCTTGCATGTTTAAAAAATACATGTCAACTTTTCCAATTCATAATATCACTATTAAAAAGCTTTTAAATACAATAAAAAATAGGTAAATCAATTTTTAACTATAATGTGCCTATAAAGCAGGAAAACTTAAAGTTTAATTTATAGGTAAACATCACCACACAGAGCATGTTTTTACTGGTGACCTCAATATTGTAAACGACAATCTCAGAAATATAACGAATTCAGGTACTTGTTTTAGACTAATGATTTTCAATAAAAATAAAATTATAAAAGAAAACAATTATATAATGATATTGAGCAATTCATTTACAAAATAGCTATTAAATATAGTATGCCTTTAGAGGCATTCACAGAATTCAAATGTAAAATTACACAACAGCTTATTAAATATAACTTTAGTACAGATAATAATATCCTCTTTTTATGATATTAAAAATCAAATTAAAAAATTGAAAAATAAATTTGTTATGGCTTATGTTGATAAAGTGCCAGAAAATTTTGCCTTCATATGTAAATACTATTATACACTATCTGGCCAAAAGTATCTGGACACCTCTTAAAAAGATGGTTCTGGCGAGTGACGCAATTTGATACGTAATTGAAAGCTATAAAAGTGTTGGTAGTGGTTTGTCAGATTGTATTTATGCGTTTGTGAGGCAATGAGTAAGTCAAAGGAGCTTAGTGAGTTTGATCGTGGCAGTATAGTGGGATGCCACTTTTGTGGGAAATCAGTTCGTGAGATTGCGGACATTCTACAGAAGCCTAAATCCAATGTGAGCGATGTAATTGTAAAGTGGAAACGTCGAGACAGTGAAACGACAGAAAAACAAACCGGTAGGCCGAAAATACTTGGTGAACGCAGCCGCAGAATTCTGAAAAGGGTAGTGAAACAAAATCGCAAGTCCTCGTTGGTGGAAATTTCTCATGAGTTCCAAAGTTCATCAGGAATTAGTGTTAGCAGCAGGACTGCCCGTAGAGAGTTAAAAACTTGGGATTCCATAGTCGTGCAGTCGCTCACAAGCCAAACATCACTCCACAGAATGCGAAGCATCGATTGCAATGGTGTAGAACTCACCGTCATTGGACTGTGGACATGTGGAAAACTGTTCTTTGGAGTGATGAATCTCGCTTTGCAGTCTGGCAGTCGGATGGACGCATCTGGGTTTGGCGGATGCCCGGCGAACGTTTCTTTAGTGACTACATTGTGCCGACTGTTAAGTTTGGTGGTGGAAGCATAATGGTGTGGGGGTGTTTCTCGTGGTTTGGCCTGGGTCCGTTAGTTCCTGTGATTGGAAACATGAACTATGAGATGTATGTGGACATTCTGGACAATGCTGCACTCCAAACTCTATGACAATATTTCGGGGAAGGCCCATTTCTCTTCCACCAGGGTAACTGCTCCATTTACACATCGAGGCTTACACAGACGTGGTTTGACGAAATGGGTGCTCAAAAACTGGACTGACTTTTTCAGAGCCCCGATCTAAATCCCATAGAACACCTTTGAGACGAATTAGAGCGCAGATTACATAGCCAGCCAAAGCGACCATCCTCGCTGCAAGCACTCACTTCAGCTGTGATGGACGCCTGGATGGCAATTCCTATGGTCACCTATCAAAAATTAGTGGAAAGTCTTTCCAAACGTGTGCAGGCTGTCATCCATGGAAAAGGGGACCAACATTATATTAATATGTGCCTCAGGACGCTCTAAGTCCATACCACTGGGTGTCCGGATACTTTTGGCCGGATAGTGTAGTTTAATGATCAACAAATATTTTGATAATAATACAGCTTTTATTAAGTCATCAAAATTTCTGATAGAAAAATAAATAATTGCATTTTGGCTTATCATAAAAAATTAAGAATACATATTTATAATAATTTTAAATTTCCACATGTATTTCTTATTCCTAAATTTCATAAAGACCCAGTCAGGTTTAGAACCGTTACTAATAGATTTAAAACATATATCAGTAAATCAGACAAAATTCTCCATGAAATATTACAAGATACAATAAATAATCTTAAATCCACAGCCTTACTTTAAATTAGCATAAAGAATTCATTGAATAAATTAAAGATAAAAATTTCGTCAGTCTATAGTTTAGATTTTGAAGGTCTTTTTGACTCTATTAATGCTGATGGTATGATAAAAATACTAATAAAATTACACAAAGATAATTTATTTAAAAATGTTATTTATAATAGATTTAGCTCTCTACTTCGGTTTGTACTAAAATTGAACTGTATATATATTATCAAGAGATTAAAGGTTTGCCACAAGCAAGCAATGTCTCGCCAGTTTCTGTTTACGTTATTTTGAAAATAGCTTCACACACTGATACTTCTGAAGCCATGTTAGGAAGCCAAGTGTTAATTCAGTAGGTCTATAGCAGTTTTGTAAGTTGATTCCCTCTATTTGTCTCAATCTCCAACTGAGAGAAGTTTGATTTTTTTTTCTTTTGTAAAAAATGTTTCTCACGTTAATGATCAAAAGTCTAAAAATTCAATTTCGTTAATTTAATGAAATTTCATTTCCTTTTAATGAAGTCTCATCAATCATTAAACAACTTTTAATTGATGCGATATTAAGAGAATTAAAAATGTTGGTTTGAATTGTATAATGAGTTTTGTACGTAATTTGTACAACAAAAAAGGGAAATATTTAGATAATGTTACGTTGAGAAACCTAATTTGGGATTCGTTTTGTTTTTGAACAGGCCTTGCATCTCCCTGAAGCTCGTACCCATATCCAAGAAGCGGCTGGAACCGGTGATAAAGTGACTGTTGTTTCTCTACCAGAAACCGATGGTATTGTCTACGCTGTACCTGAAGAACAATATGTTATTCGAAGAGGTGAAGCGACTTACATGGCACCTGCTGGGAATACGAGCTTGACTGCATTCTTTCCCACTTACAGAACTCAGACAAACTAAAGCTCTCATCTTGTATTCATATAAAAACCGAATGCATTTTTACAAGTATATATTTATCCTCCCTTAAATGTAAATATTTTTTGTAAAATTTTTTGTATTTTTATTTTTCGCTTCGTTTTTAATCGAAAAAAGTGATATTAAAGTGTATTAACAAATAATCCAGAAGGAATAATAACAGCAGAATACAAATTTTTTAATATAAAGTCAAGTAAGGCAAAAGAAATAGACTCTTAATTTTCTCGGAGATAAATCTTGTAACGCTACACGATTATTAAGCAAATGTAACATAAAACAATCGAGTTTTCTCAATTTTTTTTATTTATAAAATCAAAACCATATTACTTAGAAAATGGAAGTTCTAAGACTGAATTATTAGACATACAATGTACCAATAAAAACATTAAAAATAAACATGTTGTACTTCATTTCTTGAACATTGCTGTAATATTTATCTAGTAAGTATACAAGTACATTACTCTCCGAAACCCTATGTTTCCCTACTACAAAATATTTAAAAAATGTTTTCTATTCATTTTTGCTCATAAAAATTTTGGTAATGACGTGTAAAAAAATTTTAAACAAACGTACACATGTTGAAATCAAACGTATTAAACTATTAACTTAAATGAAATTAATTTTCTATAACGCAGTTTTGAAAGTTGTCCCGAAATAATTCAACAGATTTCTTATGCTACTGAACCCTTGAAATCTTTTTGTTGAATCAATTCTATTTTTACTGTTATTCATTAATTTTAAAGAATATACAGGGTGTTACCGAGAATTCGACCGACAAATTTAGAGGGGTAGGCATCTTGGGGAGAACAGCATAGAATATTGGGTCGCAAACCACGTTTAGTCCGTGAAAATTGCTATAATAGTAGCCGTCGGGAGGAGGATGAGCCGGACGAGGGGAGGGGCCAAATGAATGCTGGGATTTGGTGAGTCATGGTATTTTTGAAGAAACCAGCAAGTAGGAAAATTTGCCACTTCTCACGGAGTTGCTGCAGGAAGTGCTAGCCAATGCGGATCAGAAGGAGTGGTTCATACATCCAACACATTCTTCCATTGCAGTACCATACTCCGGGAGGTGGATTGGACGCGACAGACGTGTTGCAGACTTCTTTTGAGGCCACCTGAATGTATGAGACGCCGGTGGCTACAATGGAGAATAGAATCGCATTGCAGGGATCGTTGTCGCTTCAGATGACATTGACCGGATTTGTTTTTTTCAGAAGTCGGTGTCGACTGTACTATGACCTACGGAATTTCCTTTGACAATCACTCGTTGCATTTCTGACGTCGAGCTGTGATATATTATTCTTATTCTCGACATGCTTTACGTTTAATAAATGGATTTTATGTTTCTTATTGCCCCTTTTCATTTCACTCGATATCACACCTTTCATAACTATTTTTGCAAATTACTCCGACTCAACGTGATTTGCGGCACGATGTTCTACGGTGAATTGTCATCCCCATGCTGTCTACTATAACCCCTCTGAATTTGTCTATCAAATTTGCAACACCCTGTATATACAATTGCATCTGCTATCGAAATAAGGTTCTTTAAAATCAGATGAATCCTTCTGAAGTATATTTACAAACTGAAATTTTTAGTATATCGGGAAATGATTTAAAAGGCTATTTAAGATAAATAATATACATAGGGAACCAGGACATATGCATTAGCAAGTATGCTGCTAAAGTGCTAAAATTAGAAAAATTAGGAACAGAAAAAATTAAACGTGGTCTTTTAAATGGTGTAAAAATATCTGTAAATCATAATCGTTACAGATTGAATGAAAGCAGTTTAGATTGGTTGTATAATTATAAAATTGAAGCCTTAGACAAGGGGTCTTCAACTTGTGTCATTTGAGATATTTTGTATTTCTTGTCGATATCACAGATCATCTCGATGATTTGAGGTACCGCTTTCCCGTGAAGAGATCTACTTATTCCTAATCTTTAAAAGCTTTTGATACACTAATTAGCTGTATGGAAAAGTCGTAAGAATTTCATTCACTTTCCAAAATAGATTGGATGTGTGAAGAATACAACATGGAATTCAAACGATTGTGTACCATGCTTTTCAAATCTGAAAGAGGAACTAAAAAGCAGATTTTTCGACTTTCGTGAGAAGGAAGTTTTTATGAGAATGTTATATCCTCGCCATTTTCAGTAGACATTGGAGGTGTTCTACCTGAACTTAAAAATTAGTATTTATATACTCGCAGTATACTGTAAGTTTCTTGAAAATCTTGCATTAATCGATTTTTATTCGAAGTATGTGACCTAAGACAAGTATCCAAGAATTCGGAAGCATCCATTGTCCATGTCTTTTATTTCTGGCAGCACTTACATATGTAAAGAGTTTTTTAATAAAAGGAATAATATAAAATCAAAAACAAGAACACATCTAGCAGACAGATATTTGGAGACAACTAAATGAATTGGAACAACACAGGTTAAACCGGATATTGTAAATTTAATCAAGCAAAAACAATTCCCAATTCCCCATTAAGAATAAAGTAACTACCCTCTTTAGATAGTAATGCGTTTTTTGCTGTTGTATTCTGTAACATCGTTTTGTACAATCACCTTTTTTCCCATAAGTAAAAAAAAAAAAAAAATTAATGAGATTTTATTTAATTTTTTTTCGAAAAGCAATATAGATACATTGCTTTTTTCATCCCTCCCATTCTATCTCCCTTTAGAATAAATTTTAGTCTTGTCCCTTTTTTTATGTAAATTTGCTGACTACACTATTTTTTGACAGACATGCGGCCCATCTTTGTGAGTGGGTTGATGTAAGACCCCTACCTTAGATCAAACAAAAATTTGCTCCTCGATACCAAGAGTTAATGACAAAAAATTCATTGTGCGGTATTAAAAAGGAAGGGAATTTATATGTGAAATGGTTGAGAGCGAGGGTCGCGTTGTTTGTATGAGGAAAATCCAGAAGAAATACATTTACTGTTTAGAGCAGACTCTGCGGCACAATTTTTTACTGAAAGAGTTGAACAGTTTCCGGGAGAGTCGGTCGGAGTAACAGCCGTTAAAACTAAGTAACCTGGACTTTAACGGGAAGATATGTTTCCGAGATGTGAAGTTATCTGACTTATGGCGTTTAGACACGACAGGAATTCTCCCCAACCACTGCTCAGACTCAAGGAAAAAAATTCTTCTGGAGCTGTCTTTCTCGACATTCAAAAGGCATTTGACCGTGTCTGGCTCAGTGGATTAATTAACAAACTTATTACTAACCACTCCCCCCCCCTCCCTCTCTTATTCACATCTTAAACTCCTACCTCGTCAATAAATTCTACAAAGTCAATAGTCAAACATACAAAGTCAACATTGGTGTACCGAAAGGATCATTGTTGGGCCCTGTGCTCTTCAATATCTACTTAAATGACATATCAACACACCCACAAACTCTGCTCAACCTTTACACCGATGACACTGCCATCCTCGCCACTTACAAGACCACCAAAACAATTACAGTCGCACTAAACAAGCACCTAACTCTTTCCGAAACCTACTTTAATCTCTGGAAAATCAAAATGAATGTAGATAAAAGTGTTGCAGTCTTATTCATCCAAAAGAATGAAACCTGTCGCACCACCAACACTCTATTCCACACCCCTCCACTGGTCTCAGAGTACTAAATACTTAGGTGTTATTTTAGATAAAAACCTCACTTGGAAACACTACATTCTACATTCGCGAGAAAGATTCCGGAACGCAGTAAGATTAATCTACCCCTAATTAACCGGAATTCTGAAATGACTATTTCTAATAAGGTACTTCTGTTCACTGCTGTTTTGCGGCCCATCATTAGCTACGCTTCTGTGTGGGGATATGCAGCAAATACCCAATATAAAAATCTTGAAACTTCTCAAAATTCTATTCTTAGAAGTATTGTAAAAGTTAATAGATACACTGAAAATTCTAATATTTACAATGCTATAAAAATTCCCCCTTTGAAAAAACTATAGTGTTTGGCTACTGTTGGCAGGAGATTATGGAATGTTGGCACGTCTTAGGCGGTGTTTTACTGTTTTTAGGGAGAAGGTGATTGACCCTCAAACGTAATGGTCAGGGAAGAGAGAATCCCTCGTTATAGGAGCGCGAGGCGGAGAAGGGAGTTGGCTTTGCAACGGAAAGGACGGAAAAGAAGGGGGTTCCTTTGTTTGGGGACTGGACTGGAATTGATACCAAGAAAAGATAGTTTCTTGGGTTTTGTGTTCAGCGCTTGTATTTTTGCTGTATTTAGAAAGTTAGAATTCTGTTCTGTTGACACGACGTGCTGTGTCGTAAAGTAAAAAGAAAGTAGATTAAGAAAGCCCCTCCCAGCACGCTTCCTTTCGTAAAGAAGAATAAAGGAGAAAAATGTTTGAAAACGCCACAAATGAAGATTTAGTAACGGTTTTAGTTGGAATGGGAGAAACCGTTAACGCTGATATTGGAATTATGGAGTTGAAACAGAAATTAATGCTAAGTAAGGCGTACTTATAAGATGAAGAATTCGTCAAAGAGAAGATGTCTTAGCAACTACGATAGTGGACAGAAAGGAAAAAGAAGAAGATATAAAGAAAGAAGAAGAGTATAAAGATGAGTGTAGAAGGAAAGAAGAGTATAAAGATGATTGTAGAGGGAAAGAAGAAGAGTATAGAAACAAAGAAGAGTTTAGAAAAAAAGCAGAAGAACGCCGCTTGGAGCGAAAACAGGAATTGGAATTAGCGAGAATAGAAGCAGCAAGATGCAAAGCAGAAAAGGAAGCCAGAATAAGGGAAGCAAGGCATAAAGAAGTGAAGGAGGCTAGACTGAGAGCCGAGAGAGAGGAGGAGGAAGCAAGGTACATAGCTGAGGAGGAGGCCAGACTGAGGAAGTAGCTCGACTTACGGCCGAGGAGAAAGCTAGACACAAGGCTGAGGAGAAAGCTAGACTCAATGCTCAGGAGGAAGCTAGACTTGTGACGGATCTATACGGTTCTTTACTAATCCTCTACAAATTTCTTTCAAATTTTATTTATTTCAACCAATCTCCACCGGGAGCCAAAGCGTGATTTATGCAAATGAGATATTTTATATAAATTCGGGTTTAGCGAGTTAGCGGGAGAGGATGAAATGAAATGAGTAATAGTTGTCAAGTGAAGAAGTAGATTTTGTAAAGTAAAGTGAATCGAAGCGTCGGGAATCCAACTCACAGTTGTTGATAAAATTAGTCCGTAGAAAAGCTACGGGAAAAGCTGAATATAGGAGTCGTATATTAAAGAGGGAATTCTAGCCTTGATCCGATCCAATCAAGATCCAAGGGACCTACAAGTCGAACCTGCCGTAGTTTAAGAAATCAGGTTAGTGATTTAAGAATTGTAATTACGTATACGTGTGTAGCTGTAATTGTACGCGCTTATCTTTCGTGGATTCAGTTTAGATTTCGTAGTTCCGCAATTAGTGACCCCTTCTCATTCTCCACTGTGTTTTATTGTTCTTAAAATTGAATACTGTGTGTTTATGTTATCTCCTTAATTAAGAGTTATCAATAAATATAGTGATTTATTAAGATGTCTATGGAATTCTTTAACCCGCCTACACGATCCGAACCTAATAATACTGGAAGGGGAGTTGATAATCTTAGGGGAGGTTATATTACACGACACTGGCGCCCAACCGAAATACCGGAATTAAGAGCAAGTGCTGGATTTAGGGTTCTGCCAGAATTATTCTTTTCGGGTAAAGAGAATGTATCCGAGTTCCTTGACAACATCGATAATAATATAGCCTACTATGAAATACCAGCGTATCTGGCGTGTGCGTATTTAAAGGTTCATTAAACTGGGAGAGCATTAGACTGGTTTGAAGTCATCGGATTTGCGTGTGTAAATGGAGAAGCGACTGCCTTCGCATCGCTTAAAAAAAGTTGTCAGATACTTTACCAGTGGTACAGAATAAATCGGAGTTAGAGGCTCAGTTTTTTTCATCAAAGCAGCGGAGAGGTCAGGCCCCGTCCGATTTTATTTACCACTTGTTAAAAATCCCTAAGACTTTAGATTTGAATTATGATGAGTTAAAATTGGTCGATCACATAGTAATGCGACTCGAACCCCAGATTATGGATTATTTAGAGGTTCGAAACCCCACAACGAAAGTTCAGTTGTTAGAGTTGATGGATCGGTATGAGAAACGTCATAGCTGCAGAGAAACCTAGGGTTCGAGTAATAATTTTGCTAGACGAGATTGGGATATGAGTAGGAATCCTGCGGAAAGACGGAATAATGGAAATTGGAGAGATACAGGGGTCGGAAATAGACAAAATGATCAGAGAGGACAAAGCAGGGGTGCGAATAATTTTTCTCTTCGTAATTATCAAAATCAAGGATTCGAGGGAGGAAATCGCAACAACCAACCAAATTATCGAACAGACCGGTATCGGAATCGTAGGATGGTGGTTAGTAAAGGTCCTTTTGATGATTCAGCAAGGCGGAATTGGAGGCGTGGTGATGGCACCAGCGAAAGGCAAGAAAATGCAAATTTAAACTTCTAAGCGATCGTGTTGCAGAAGGTAAGCGGTCGCTAGTTGAGTCAAATCCTCCTAATCGGATCAAACTTAATTCATTACGGTTATCACCAGTTGATCTTCCATATGTGCCGATTCTTTTGCATGACACGTTTGTAAAAGCTCTATGGGATACAGGTGGGGAGAAGTCATTTATTTCAGAAGAGACGTACCGATCATATTTTTCTTTTCCTCCTATTAAGAAATCGTTAGCAAAAGTAGTTATGGGACAAGGGTCACAGTGCAGAAATTTGGGCTTCGTTGAGTTACGAATTAAGATAAGGGAATTTTCGAAGTTGTGGAATTTTCATGTGATTGCTGAGATGCAATATCCATGCATCTTGGGCATTGATTTTATGTCACATGCAAAGATAAGTTTTGATTTTTTCACGAAATCGTTAATCATTCCGGACTCGCAGATTGAGAAAGTGGCAATTCCGGACGAACCGGTACGAATAGATTTATGAAAGACTAAGTTAAATGCAGGGCAAAAACAGAAGTTGCAGATTTTGTTTAAGGAATTTCAAGGCTTGTTTTCAGATAAGCCAGGTCTGACGCATGTGTTTTGTCATGAAATTGATACGGGTGATAATCTTCCTATTTCTTCGAGACCTTATCGCGATTACAGGGTAAAACAGGGTATAATTAACTACCACGTTAAGAAGATGTTGGACGATGGAACTATAATTCCAACAACATCGCCTTACGGTTCTCCAGTTGTTTTACGTCGGAAGAATAACGGGTTGACGTTAGACGACCCAGAAGCTTATAGGTTTGCAATAGATTATAGAAAATTAAATGCGATCACGAGGTATCCACGATATCCGCTACCAATAATTGATGATTTGATCATTAATATTCCACACACCGAAATTATGTCATCACTTGATTTACGCAGCGGAGACTTTCAGATGGCGGTAGACCCCAAAGATGTTCATAAGAAGGCATTTGTTACAAAAAATGGTACTTTTGCATTTACTCGCATGCCATTTGGCCTTTCGGGGACAGCTCCAAATTTTCAAAGGGCGATTGAAATAATCCTTAAACCAGTTCTCGGGCGTTTTACATCCTGCTATATGGACGATGTTATTTCATCTCCATCTTTTGAGCGCCACTTACGGGAAGTATTCAGATTGTTGCTAGAGGCTGGTTTAACGTTAAATCGTGAGAAGTGTCATTTCGCGAGGGAACAGTTACGTTATTTGGATCTAGTTATTAATAAAGAGGGAGTTAGAACAGACGAGGAGAAAGTAAAAGCAATTCTTGAAATGAAACCTACGAAAAATGCGAAACAGGTAGCAAAATTTTTAGGAATGACGGGTTGGTATCAAAAGTTTATTAAGGACTACGCAGACCTGTGTGAAACCTTGTATGGTTTAAAACGGAAAAATTCTAAGTTTAGTTGGTCGGAATCGGTGCAGGAAGCCTTTGATCGTATTAAGAAAGCAGTGACGGAAGCTCTCGTGTTACAGTTACCAGATTTTACCAAAGCGTTTGAACTTTATACGGATGCTAGTTCAGTGGGGGTAGGAGCAGTGTTGACGCAGAATAATAGGCCTATTGCGTTTGCATCAAGAACATTAAACCGCGCAGAGAGAAACTATAGTATGACGGAACGTGAATGTTTGGCTGTCATATGGGCGTTAAATAAATATTGCACTTATTTCGGATCTTTGCCGGTGAAGGTGATAACAGACCATGCAGCACTTACCAAATTAACGAATTTGTCGTGTAGAATGATAAGGTGGACGCTTAATTCGGCAGATTTTAATGTGGAATTGGAACATCGGCCAGGTACGCAAAATGTGGTGGCTGATATATTGTCTAGAAACCTGTTAGATAATAACGAGGAAGCAAAGGTGTCTTGTGCGGTGATTAGGTCGTTGGTATTATCGTCTAGGGAACAGTTGAGAGAAGAACAGATGAATGATCCGGAGTTAGGTCATATATTAAAGTTTTTAGAAAATCCTGACGATAGTTCAATTAATGAGTCAATCCCTAGAAATTGGTCCCGCGATTTTAAAATAATTGATGGGTTGTTATATTATGCAAAATATACAACCACTCTAGGTGAATTAAGGGTATTTATACCCAAAACATTACGTAAAGATGTTATGCGAGAATTCCATGACTCGCCGATGGCGGGCCATCTAGGCGAAAGGAAAACCTACTTAAAATTAAAAGACGCGTGTTATTTTCCGTACATGCGTAAATATATCTATACTAATAAAAGAAAGAGTTTGTGTGTGTGTGTTTCAGCTGTTCCGGCGAAATTAAGCAACCCAGATGTATGAAACTTGGCATGTAGAAGCTATAGGTCGTTATGCTATTAACCTCGAAGAGTTTTTTTCGAAATTCGCTTTAGATTTTTTTTAAATTCAATTTTTATGCGATTTTTCAGTTAAATGGAGATATGACGTCATCAGCCATGCCAAGTCATAACTTTGCGAAAATTAATGTTTCGAGCTGTTTTGGGGGGAATTTCAACACATTTTATAGTAAATGTACTTATTTATGGTTGTATTTATTCGTTTTTTAAACTCTTAGTGGAGGAATCACAGTTGTTTTTCAAAAAAAATCATCCTAAGAAAATGTTTTTTTTTTTAAATTTTATTTTTCCGATTGGCAACACTAATTTGTTAACAGTAAACAGTTGGAAGATGCATTGGTTCTCCAGTTAAGCCTATTATGTATTTTTTCAATAACTAAATTAAATTCATTTAATATACACTTTTGTTTTGCTTATATTTTGAATGATTATTCCGAACCATTTATGGGTTTAGATTTAATTTTGTTGTTTTTTTCAGCTTAAAAATTTCTGATTTGTGTGTAGTCAATTGTAATTTCTGTTTTGGTTTAAGGCAGCGTCACATTTATTATTCTTTTTTCATTTCGACCTTCATGTATTCATTTGATTCTTCTGTGTTGTTTCTGGTTTTAGATTAAACTGTGTCATTTATCTTCCAGAATTTCTGATTTTTTTTTGAGGTCAGAGGTTTCATGTTATAATTTTTTTTTACAGTAATTCTAAATTGAATTGGTTTAATATGCATTTTTATGGTTTTCAGTTGTTAATGTTGATTGTTTAGATGTTTGTTTAGATGTTGTGTTTACTATTTTAGGTTAAGTGCCACGTTTATTTTATGAACTACCATTAGAGGTAATTATTTTCAATTGTTAATGTTGATTAATATGTTGTTCTAAACAATGACCCAAGTATACGAGCTGTTGAGTTTTAGGTATGATACATCCCGTTGCCAAGTTGTCCCAAATGATGGTGGTGGCTTCTGTCTCTTCAGTTCAATTTCTTATTTGTTGTGTGCAATCCAGTATTATTGTTCGACGGGCTGTTCATTTATTATCAAAAACTGGAATAGATTTAAGGTATTTACACTTGATCATGAATTGAACAACTACTCATCTGGCGAAGCGTATAAAACTGCCATGTTGAACCCTAGGACTTACTGCTCCGCTTCTGAGTTACAGGCTGTCTGAACTCTGTTCTTTCGGTTTCCAGATTTTTCATAAGGGATATCTCTTTGCTGTATTTTGGTGAGAATTTTCAAACTGTGTTAAGAACATGAGGTTCAGTGGCAAAAACTTGGATACCTATGTGTTTCTTTCTTCTTATATTGAATCGAAATTTTTGAAAGCAACACTTAAGTCATCAGAAATTCTTAAGCTGGGAAAAAATGACTATATAAAATCTAAAACCAGAAACAGTACAGAAGAATCAAATGTATACATATAAAGGTCAAAATGAAAATAGAATAATAAACCTGATACAGCCTTAAATAAAAATAGGTATTACAATTGACTACATACCAAATAAATCAAATTTTTAAGTTGAAAAGAAATGACAGAATTAAATCTAAACCCAGAAAAGGTTTGGAATAATCATACCAAAAATAAGGTAAAACAATGTATATTAAACTAATTTAGCTATTGAAAAAATATATAACATGTTTAGTTGGAAGACCGATGCATCTTCCTATCAGAATACAGTCTTAACCGTTTGGGTCCTAAGCAGTAATAACAAAGATTCTTGCGTGAAGATATCAATCATTGGCATGGCCAAGTAATTTTAGCGCATTTTCACATGTTGTATTTTACAATAATGCAACTAATGAACTTTTTACTAACAGAAAGTAGTGTTGTGTACTATGCTTAAAAAAAAATTTAAAATAGCACGATTTGCGTGGTCCAAATTTTGACTACGGTGATGTTAATACACAAGAATACAGATTTTTATTTACGTATAAGATTTTTTCTGACATGTTCCTTTTTTTTCTGTGGTGTTTATGGTAGTTTCATCTAAATCAGACCTTTGCTTATCTATTTAAGGTTGCTTTTCGGTTTGAATTGATGTTTACTAGGTTACTTCATATATATTTACATTTATTTTATTCATGTTTAAATTTTTTATATTTTAAGGTTTTCTGGCAAAATTAAGGCTTAATTTTCTTTTGTTTTCTATAACCTTTTAATTTAAATTATGCTATATTTTCTATTTTAGTGTCTCACATATGCAAGTTGGCAATTGTTGCAATAATACGTCAGTACCTTTTCTTTTTGTTATAAGCTATATTCTGGTACTATTTTGCTACATTGATGAAGCATGGAATGTGCCGATAAAGGTAAAAAGCAATAACATTTTTTGGAGCTTACGTATTATTGCAAAAAATGCCAACTTAATTAATAACTCGCCAAATTGGCAACCATATGCTTCATTTCATATAATGTCGCCAATAGGTTGTGATAATATGTAAGTACCATAGAAAATGACACTCCATTCAAACTAATTGGAATTATCAGATTGCCGATATCATGATTTAAGTTAGAATTTATGATACTTACATATAAGCATCATCACAGCCAATTTGGTGCAATCCTAATCGCTTCTTGATATTAAAACAACAAAGATTCTTACGTGTTTTTATATATAAAAAAAAATCAGTCACATTTTGTTAGGATTTGCTTAGTGCCAGTTTGGTTGTAGTGATTCTAATACGTAAGAACACGAAGGGCTAATATGAATTTTTACTTACATATGAGATTTTCTGACATATTTTCCAACATGTTATTAAATAGATTTTGGCATATGTTCTACATGCTGCTTATTTTATTTTTTCTCCTCATAGTTTTTATAACCGATAAGTACTCATTTTTTGATCTCATAGAAAGAAGGTTAACTTTATTCATCAAGAAGATCTTCATGGAAACTATGATGTGATTGAATGCATAACAAAGTAATTTTCTTTTGCACTTCAAAATTCTGAGTTAATGCAATTTTTTGTTGTGTTGCATTATGGTTTAATGTTCCTTCTGATAATCGGTTCTTCATTTTGATTTTTGAAGATTTTATACATATGCATTGTATGTATTTGTTACATATGTATACATTTCTATGACATTTTTTTTTTTTGGTTGAAAAAAAAGATTATTGCTTTCTTTCCTTCATCAGCAAATACCATATTTTCATCATTACAGAAAAACGCTTCAGATGCTGATTAATGTTGATCAGATTTTTTGTCACATGGCATATCATGGCTTAATTTTGCTTCTGACAATCTTCAAATATATAAATTTATTTATATCATTTGTGATCCAAAAATGTTTGTGAAAAAAAGATGCAGCTTGATACGATTTTCTCATATTTCTCTTTGGATTTCTTTAAAATTAAATGTTGATGCGATTTTACTTCTCATGACATCAAGGTTTAATTTTGCTTCTGATATGTTCCTTATTTAGTTTTATGAAGATCATATAATTTATACATATGCTGTTCATATATGATATGTTTCAATGATCACTAATTATTTATCATTGTATTTTCTCATTTGTTTGTTCTTTACGACTGAATAACAAATTTTTTTAATCGAAATATTGCAAAAAAGTATTGTTTAAAAATTAATTTTTTGTCATCAAGGTTTAGTATTTCTCTCATTAGGTTCATATTTTTTTTTATGTAGCTTTTTTTAATCTGTTTTAGATTGGTTTTTTTTATTTTGGTTCTTGCTAATTTAATTTTTTCTCTATTGTATTACATCTAAATTTTATATTTAATCTAATATAGATGTTGGATAGTATTACATCCATTCCTCATGTAATTTAATGCGACAGTGAATTTAACTTAATAGTTTATTATAATATAGGCCTATTTTAGATATTTTTTAAAATTTTAGTTTGTACTAATTTAATTTTTTTCCAGTTGAAGGCTTCCTAATATTTTATTTATGATAATATTTTAGTGAAAGGGTTTATCGTAATTAATTTTTTCTTCTGATTTATATATTTCATGTTATTTTACTCATAGTTTCCATAACAGAAATATACTACTATTATCACTTTTCCGTTATAATTTGTATTTATATTTTAATTCCTATTTACCTTTTTAGCATGTTAATTTTCTCTCTTACATTACATACTTCATATGAAATCATTCTTAACTGTTAAGCAAAATTTCAATATGAACACTCATAAAAAAAATAACTTCTAACTTTTAGATACACTGCCCTGTAATGGCTCAGTCCTCTTTAAAATATATCATGTTTGCAAAAAAAAAGCTGGATTTTTTTAAAAATTTAACCCGTGCGAAGAACGGGTACGACACGTGAAATCAGTGTTGCCAACTTGGCGAGTTATTTTGAACATTGACATTGGTGCAATAAAATCTAAGAACCTACATTTTCTTCTATTGAAAAGGTTACTACTTTTCCTGATACTTACGTATTAGAGTCACTGCAGCCAAAGTGGTACTTTTTTCACCAAAATTTGATTTTTTTCCCTTATAAGACACATAAGAATCTGTTATTTTGATATCGTGGTGCAAATTTTGCTGCGGTGACGCCAATACATAAGTACCCTTTTCCTTTATTGGCAGATTCCATGTTTTTTCATTGTAACAAAAAAGTAGAAAAATATAACTTTAGAAAATGACACTCAATGTAAACTGATATTAACAGATTGTCAATATTGTGATTTTAAGTTAGAATTTCTATTTACGTATAATATTTTTTGTCATGCTTTTTTTTTGTTCTGAGCTGCTTATGATAGTTTCATCAAAATCAAATCTTAACTTATCAATTTGAAGTAGCTTTTTGATTTGAATTAATATTATAATTTCAATGTACTATATGTAAGGTTACTTTTATATTTTTTTTATTTCTTTTTCAATTTTAAATATTTAAGATTTTCAGTTATGTGCTTTTTTGTTGTTGTTTAGAACTGTTTATGGCAATTTTATCAAATTTAGGGCTTACTTTTTCTGTTTTAATAACCTTTTAATTTAAATTAAAATATAATTCCTATTTCAGATACTCTATATTAGATGTATTACTGAGATGTTGGATAGTATTATATGAGGTATGGGTGCAATGCTAATTTAATTTTTTTTCAGTTGAATGCTTTCTAATATTTCTTATTCATGATAGAATTAGTGAATCAGTTTATCATCATTCATTTTTTCTTTCGGCTCATCTATTGCAGGTTATTTCTCCCATAGCAGAAATTCACTACTGCTATCACTTTTCTGTAATAATTTTTATTTACATATTTGCATTCATTCATATCTATTTACTCTTTAGCTTGCTAATTTTCTCTCTTACATTGAAATATTTGTTTTTGTTAAATTATTATTTACTTTCAAGCCAAATTGCAATTTGTTTAAAATTATTTCTAATGTGAACATTCATTTGAAAAAAAATGTTTTTAATTTTTGGTTTTCTACTTCATACAGGGTTTTACCCTCCCTAAAAAAATATAATTGCTATGATAGAAGAATTTTTGTTTTTAAAATTTAACCCGTGCGAAGAACGGGCATTTCAGCTAGTATATAAATATGTATCAACCTGTGATAGTTGCCAAAAAGTTAATTATAAGAACGGATTACCAGCTGGTCGATTAATTCCGATAGTGACGAATTTTCCGAATAAAATCGTATCTTTAGATTTATTAGGCCCATACCCTGCAACTAGTCCGGAACGTTATAAATTTATTTTAGTAATAACGGATAATTTTTCTAAATGGCTTGAGATAGTTCCCTTAAGAAAAGCTTCGGCTAAGGCAATTGCCAATGCATTTTTTGAGAATTATATTTCGCGTTATGGAGCTCCAGTACAGTTAATTAGTGATAACGGCCCTCAAATGATATCCGAAGTTTTTGAGCAAGTGTGTCGCAGGTTGAACATAAAACATGTTAAAACTGTGGCATATCGTCCACAAGCTAATCAAACGGAAAGAGTTAATCGTACTCTTCTACAAATGATTTCGAATTTTGTCGCGGATAATCATACTAACTGGGAATAATTTCTCCGTGAGTTTAGTTACGCTTTGAGGACAGCAGTACATGAGACAACGGGTAAAACACCAGCGGAATTATTTTTAGGTCGAAAATTAATCACCTTTCAAAAATTAGTAATGGTAACTGATGGATGAGACTTAGTTTGCGGAAATATAGAAAAGTTGTTTGAGGAGACTAGGAGACATACTAAGCAGCAGCACGAGAAGTGGGCGAAATATTATAATAAAAGGAGACGTGAAGTTAATGTGAAGGTTGATGATCTAGTGTTGGTTCAAACTCACCCGTTGAGTTCGGCGAGTAAGAAAATGGTGGGTAAATATATGCCAACATTTGAGGTTCCCTATAAAGTTTTGAGCGTGAAAAATAATAATTTAGTAATATTAAAGTTTGGTAAAAGAATAACGGTTAATGTGGATCAGATGAGAATTTACCATCAAAGAGAATCAGAAGACAGTGTTGCCGAATCGGAAATTGCGGGAAGTAGTCATCATAATGCAGTAGCATCAGACAGGTCGGATGATAGGCAGCCGAGAATAGTGCAATCAGAAAGTGATGGGAATTGTCGTAGAGGATCAGAATCAGGAAATTTGGAAGGTAGTGGAGATGTAGTCAGGAATAGACGCGATGGAGAGGAGGTGAGAAGAAAAAAGCATGTGCGGACGGAATCGACTGTTTTTTCGGGGGGGAGGGGTGTATAATTGCAGGAAAAGGATACCACGTTGGACGGAGAGGGAGAAAAGAGGAAGGCCCGAATCTTGGGTCGAGAGCCAACAAAAGAAGAAGAGACCAGAGGCCCATGCAACCCGTGACAAGAGAAAGTTGTCCTCGTCCATGCCGTCTCGTCCGTCAAGAAAGCGTTATAGAAAAGTGGAATCGGAGAGGAAATCTGAAGGAACAATTCCAGGACCATCCCGCAGAGATGACAGGAGAAAAATCAGATGCAACAGGTTCCGTCCAGTCCAGCAAGAACGGAACTGCCCTTACGACCTCCGGAGCCAACGTCGAGTGGACAGCAGCCAGAATCGGAATCCCGCAGAAGGAGGGAACGCCCCAGCAGGAGCATATCAACTACAGCGAAATCAATGGAGAAGAAGACCCAGAAGGTTGGAGCGGAGAAAAGACAGCCCTAGGACAAGGTCATCCAGTACAGAGGCCGTGGTTGGAGACAAAGCCTATGCAGATTGGATCTAAAGACTAGCCAGGTTGTAATAATTTGTTTATTTCCCTCTGACAGACAGTTCAGAGTATTTTCCATGTGAGCTAGTCTAAAATTTTTTTGTACAATTAGCTTACAAATGTGGTCACTGCGTTGTGTACATTTTCATATCGATTGAAAAAGCTTTTGTATTTAATTTTTTTCCAAATTGTGGAAAAACATTTGTTGAATTGCATTTGTTTTGCTACACATTAAAGACATGGCTTTATATGTGAGATTACTTGTATTGTTTGATGTAATATATTGTATATGAAAAATGTATATGTTTTTGTGTGTAATTATTAAGATATACAAGTACTATCTGGTTTCGTGGCGCGGCGTAATTAGGATTACTAACAAAAACATTAACAGCGCAGCGCGATTGATTCGGAATTTTTGAAAATGAAACCAGATGAAGGTTATTTTGATATGAGACTATATATATATATATATATATATATATATATATATATATAATATGTAATGTATGCCATATTTCTGTCAATAAGGAAGTTGTATAAAGTTCTGTGCATTCAATGTCATGTTTTAAAAAGAAAATTGATATAGTTTTCTTTCTGGGCAGCAGTCCCTGAACATAGTGATGAGATGAAGGAATGATGTCGTATGAAGATATTATTGTAAAATTTTTATATTTATTAGTACTTAAGTAAAGTGCATGATCAGGGTTTTTTCCTAAAGCCTAGGTTTTCTCCTGATCTTCGCCCGAATGGGATGCACTGTAGGGACAAAATATGTGAAAGATTAATAAAATAAGGTGGAGTGCCCTTTTGAATAATCATTTCTGTGTGCTAGTTTAATTAAAAATTCTAGAGTTAGAGAGTTAAAATTTTGTGCAAGTTCAGAGTTTTTGAGGCATTAGGCGTGTTACGTGAGTTCTTTCAGGTCGTTTAGACCTTCAATAAGTCACGCTTTTTCTCGGAGGGGGTTGTGACGGATCTATACGGTTCTTTACTAATCCTCTACAAATTTCTTTCAAATTTTATTTATTTCAACCAATCTCCATCGGGATCCAAAGCTTGATTTATGCAAATGAGATATTTTATATAAATTCGGGTTTAGCGAGTTAGCGGGAGAGGATGAAATGAAATGAGTAATAGTTGTCAAGTGAAGAAGTAGATTTTGTAAAGTAAAGTGAATCGAAGCGTCGGGAATCCAACTCACAGTTGTTGATAAAATTAATCCGTAGAAAAGCTACGGGAAAAGCTGAATATAGAAGTCGTATATTAAAGAGGGAATTCTAGCCTTGATCCGATCCAATCAAGATCCAAGGGACCTACAAGTCGAACCTGCCGTAGTTTAAGAAATCAGGTTAGTGATTTAAGAATTGTAATTACGTATACGTGTGTAGCTGTAATTGTACGCGCTTATCTTTCGTGGATTCAGTTTAGATTTCGTAGTTCCGCAATTAGTGACCCCGTCTCATTCTCCACTGTGTTTTATTGTTCTTAAAATTGAATACTGTGTGTTTATGTTATCTCCTTAATTAAGAGTTATCAATAAATATAGTGATTTATTAAGATGTCTATGGAATTCTTTAACCCGCCTACACGATCCGAACCTAATAATACTGGAAGGGGAGTTGATAATCTTAGGGGAGGTTATATTACACGACAGACTCAAGGCTCAGGAAGATGCCAAAGCAGTGGAAGAAAGACGTAAGGCCCAAGGAGAAAGGAAAATGAACGAAAGAATAGCTTTGTGGAAGAAGAGACGAGATTGGGGATAGAAAGAAGTCTTGTGCAAGAGCAGATGAAACAGGTTCAAGAAGAACACAAAATGAGAAGGAAAGTAGGAAAACAGAAGTTCTTACAAGAAGAGAGGTGTAAAAGAATGAAAGAGCAAAAATAATTTTTAAATGAAAAGCAGTAAAAGTCGGATGAAGACATGGAGGTACCTCAAGCAATCAAGAAAGTTCTTGTTTTTAAAGGTGAAAGAGCACAAATGCTTAGTGTTAATCCAGATGCTGTAACACAACTTGTCATTGTTTGGGAAGAAAAGGGTTTATCTAGAGACTCATGTAAGGTGCCGCTAATTTCTGCCGATGATAAGATGTAGGAGGAAAAAGAAGAAACACCAGTCGATGTGATATGAAATAAAGTTAAAGATGATATTAATCTGGCGATCCTTTGTAACGAGACATTGGGTTTAGAGGATGATGAAATTGAAGAAGAAGAGTCAAATTGTTCAAGAGAAAACTCAAAAAATTAAGCAGAAAGACAGTTGAAGAATTACAACAAGAAGTGAATTTAAAAGCCTCAAGCAACATTATACTTATGTCCATCCGTTGGTGTTTTAAAGATAATCAAGATAAACAAGGAATAGAAAAACCTGCTTGGAAACAGCCCGATTTTATTAAACGAATTGGTATTATGAAGATGGGACAAACATTGCGAGAAAGAGATGATCAAAAGACAACGAAAGCTAAAATGTGGAAACGAGTTAGACAAGTTGAGAAAGAGACCCATAGATTATCAAAAACTTGGGAATAGTGTTTCTAAACGGTGAGCCAAACCGAAAGGGAGCATTAATGGAGATTTGGGTTATGAAGGAAAAGCCTCTTCCGTCCATTGTGGGACCGAAGAAAGATGGAGAGAAAACCGCAGAGGAGAGACCCTCCCCTTCCCTGGATGGCTGTTGAGGAGAAACTTAGGAGTGAAACCAGAACCCGGGGTCCTTGACCCAGCATGGGTGAGGAATACTTTCGAGAACTGAAGGAGAAACGGTAAATTCCCCCCCCCCTCTTCTGCAACACGTTAAAACACGAGTGGAACTGGACACTAGTCCCCCCCCCACAAACAAACATTTTGATGTAGGACATTGCTCAGGAGGTAAAATAATCAACCGTTATGGGTTGGACATTGATAATTTACAATGTATCCTTATTATTATTTTTGTGTGCTTCGTTTATGCTTATATGTTAACCTTAAGGTAAGTCGGTACCCCCTATCCCGCTAATGTTAAATTGAGCATTTTTATGTGCCTTTTTCTCATAAAATATTAAATGTACAGACTTAAATTTTTTTCTGTATATTAATTAGACTTTTTTATTTAAACTGAAGTGAGCTTTTTCAAATATATTGATTAGTTTTTTCAAAGACTTTCATCGTAATGTATCACTATGAATTTTTTGAAAAAAGTCATTTTTTTTCACGATAACTGACTTTTACAAAAATATTATCGGTATATTAATAAAAGTTCACTTCAGTATATATATTAATATATCAGTAATATTCAGTGAAGATTGCAAATGCTTCCGTTGAATAGGTTCTGAGAAAATGGTACACGCATTTTTAAAAACACCGTTTTGAGATAATTGCATTTTTATTATAAAATGTCACTTCATCAAAAAAATTATGAATTACAATCTGTATTTGCACTATTTTTTTTAAATATTAGCTTATTCTCAATAACTTTTGAGGCTTTTTACTTATTTCTTTTACTTAGATTTCTCAGAAAATACATGTATAGCATTTTTCACTTTTAATCTATCGAGATATTTTATAGCATTTGCATCATTTTTCTCAAATTATGCATCAATTTTTGAAGAGTTTTTAGTTCTGATACATTACTGTCATCCAAGATGACTATAAGTATCATAAATGCCATGTAAAAATGTGTCAATACATGAAAATATGGCTTTGGAAATACATTATTATACGACTTTTCGAAAAATTTCATTAGTGTTTTATAAATTTAGATGTAAACACAATTTCTTAAAGTATCAGAATTAAAAGGATTCTTAAAATATTACATAAATGGTATCCAAAACAACAACAAGAAAGCTGATTTTATGTTTTTAAACATGAAATTTGTGTATTTTTTGTATGTAACAAGTTTTGTGCAACGAAAAAGGGCATTGCATTTTGGGATATATTTATGTCCCTTTTACTAATAAAATATTGAAAACAAAGCTTAAAAATTTGTGTGTACATTAAATAAACATTTATCTTTATACAGAAGTGAAATTTTTTTTAAAAAAATTGATCAGCATGTTTAAAAATGTAATTTTGTAGAGTAGAATAATGAATTTTATAAAAAGTTTCCTTTTCTATGTTACGACATCTGCTTTTCAGCTAAATGTCTGAGGAATATCTCAAAAATTTCACTTCAGTATATATAATATAAATGCAATATAAAATAAATATTTCCAGTTCATGCATACAATTAATTTATAGAGAAAGAAGACACAAATTAAAAAATATAATCTATATAAGACAGTAATAAATGATTATATGGCACTTCGAAAAATTTCTTTAGTGTTTTGTATATTCACATGTAAACACAATTTCTTTAAATATAAGAATTAAAAGATTATATAAATATTACATAGATAGTATCCAAAACAACAAGAAAACTATTTTTGTGTTTTTAAACATGAAATTTATGATTTTTTTTGTATATAACAAGCTTCATATAACGCATTGAGATATATTTGTGTGTGCATTAAATAAACATTTATATTTATACAGAAGTGAAATCTTTTTGTAAAAAATTGATCAGCCTTATTAAAAAAAATAATTTTTGCAGAGTAAAATAAGGAATTTAATAAAAATTTTCCTTTTCTGTGTTACGACATATGCTTTTTAGCTAAATGTCTGAGGAATATTTCAAAAATTTCACTTCAGTATACACAAGAATATATATGAAATATAAAATAAAAATTTCCAGTTAATGCATACAGTACATTTATAGAAAACACAGTTTAGAAAAGAAAATTTTTAGAAAACAGTAGCTTTTATATAAAATTTTACCTCATCAAAAAGATCCTGCACTGTAGCCGGTTTTTACCTTATTTTTCTTAATATTATCTTCTTTTTTTCTTTTTCTTCTTTTATCTTTTCTAATTTTCTTCGCTCTTCCAGAAAAAGCATACACTGCTTTCATTAACCTTTCTCTATCAAGAATTTTCATGGCACTTACCGAATATTCTCCAGGCTCGACTCCCATTTTCTGCAGCATTTTTAATTTGGATACATTACCATCATTAAAAGAACAAACAGCATCATAAACACCAAGTGAAAGTGTTTCAATCTGTACAAATGTTGTTTTAGGAACACGTGACCATATGACATTATGAAAACTTTCATTCGGGTTTTGTGTTTTTCCATGCAAACATTTTCTTAACAGATCAGGATGGGAAAGATCTCTAAATATAGAACGTATTGCTTCTACAACAGCGACCGGAAGACTATTTTTATGCTTGTAAGACTTACCTGATGCTTCAGCCTTTTTATATCCGCACCATGAATCTTCACCATCAGGACAAAAACCATGTTGAGGATATTCATCTGTTGACAGCTTATGCAGAAAAATGGCCCAGATATCTTGCCGCATGTTCTGAACACTGGTGTAATTTCTCTGAATAGCTGATCCATAGTAAAACTGTAAGTTATCTATTTCATGCACAGTCAAACGATTTTTTCCACTTAAACTCTTACCGTCTGACAAGATTTGCCCTTTCAATTGAGATTTTAATCGGCGTAATCTTGTTCCCATGCGCTTCATGACATGTCCAATGCACTCCAATTTTTCAATTAGGTATTCATCTCTCTCTCTCCATAGATGTTTTTCTTTCTAACAGCGTCAAATGCTTTGCAATCTCCATCCCCTAAGTAAGTAATATATCGGGCATTATGCAAAGATAATGACCGTTGAAAAATTTTAGACGCGCCTTGAATTTCCATGGCTCCACCAGATCCAACGTAATTCCTTTTACAATCCTTTTGATGAGAAGGTAAGTTTTTACATATGCAATATTTTGAAAGAATATCAACATCTATCACCTTACCTGTATCCATGCTGGTCACAGTAACTACACCATTCAATGATGAGTAACCGCGTTTCTGCCATGTTCCATCTACAGCGACTGCAATATTATTATTACCTTCATTTTCACAAATAGCTTCCTTCGCACCATTTTGAATGGAGTCCTCGTAAACAAGTTTTGCAGCATTTAAGATTCGCTTAACGTAAGGAGAAAACCTTGTAGGTGGTTGAGGAAGATTCATTATGCCGCAAAACATTCTCCCAGCTTCTGCACCTTTTCCAATGGAACGCATAGCATATACAAACCTGGTATTTATTGTAGCAATTTGCGTTCCTTCATGAAAATTTGAAGAAGAGAATTCTACACGATATGGACAAGCACAACATTTCAGGACAAATGTAATAGCCAGTCCAGACTTACCTTTTAAAACTTTCATGTCTAAGCCACTGTTACACATTTTACAGTGAACTTCATTCTTGAAAACAAATGCCAGAATATTCAAATTCATAATGGCATTAATAATACCTACACTTTTGTCATAGGAAGAAAAACTTTCATTTAAATTGGGAATTTTCTTTTCTTTTGCACATGTCTCCTTTGAGTCATGTCAAAATTTTTGATTTTCAGAAATTTGAAATATCGAAATATTCAAAACATTAAGAAGAAAAACGTGTATTCTCTCCAAAATAGGTAAACAACGCTAACAGTTACGCTTGCAGTGAATCTACAGTTAACTGCGTATGAATAAATAAAACAGAGAGTGGCTTTGGAAAAGCTTCCCAGATTTAAAAGGTCAATGTTTACATTTGTATCTGTCAAAGGGGGCGTGGCTCATCAGCTGATTATTTTTTAAAAATAATTTTAACATACTTTTAATTAGTAAAATGGCAAGTATGTTATATCATTGGAAAGGTCCTGATTTGGGGATTTTAGAAATATCAAAAACTCAAAATCGATTTCCCGAAGGTGTTTACCCTACTGACTTAAGTTAAAAGTAGAATTTTCATAGCTTGCAAGGAAATCATCTGTTTATTTACGTATTTAAGTGTGGTTTAACTGTGTACTCTTAGAATTAATTCAATAATGGTATTTGTGAAGCTTGGTATTCATAGTGAAATAATGTTGGTTTGCTTATTTACTACCTGAATATAGAGAGGAAAAGTTAAGGGGACTTGACACCTTTCAAAAGCCGAAAATCGTTGAAATTATCGATTTTTAAATTTTTACTTTAAAATGTAGTTTGATACCTCTGGCACAACTGTGAAAAGTTTTGAAACTATCTGATTATTTTAAATGTAGTAAAATGTATTTTAAATATTTTGACAGCTCTGACAGCTGTTTAAATGCCACGCCCCTCTCAATGTTTACACTTTTTTACTTGAAAATAAATCCAATATTTTATATAAAAAACTTCACAGAAGAAGAAGAACCGTTTAAGCTGTAACTGTAACTATCAGCGAAGTTGTTTGTTTACATTAGCTTTGCCATTTTTGCGTGCTGTGTGCTTTTTAGTTAGATTACTTTTTTATTTCATAGAAAGCTAAAACAGCATTTTTTAATGCTATTTCAATCATAATTCATTCAATCTTTTAGTTTTATCAGTTGTTATAATCGCTAATATGCCTCTTAGGAAACGTTCATTACGTGCTATGCATATGAATGAAAAGCGATGGCGTAAAGAGAATGTTGATTGTGAAGTGATTAAAGATTCATTAGTGTCAAATGTACGCCATGAAAAATTAAATACTGAGATAAAAAAGGATACCTCTGCTGTTCGACATTATATATTGGTGGAATTCAACCAAGTTAATAATCAGTGCAAGGTGCCAATATTGTGAAAAACAAACTTTGAAACTGGAGCTTGGAGCCAAGTTGGGATTTTCATACAATTTAAAACTATTGTGTAGCAACTGTGATGAAAACAAAACTGTTGTAAATTCTTCTCTGGTCCTACCAGCCATGATATGAATTTGAGAATAACTCAAGCCTTTTCACATATTGGGAAAGGTTATTCATCCATAGAAAAGTTTTGTATGGTGATGAATATTGTTCCTTTTTCATGAACTATATATGGGAAGTGTGCAAGAAGGCTGGATAACGCATACACTCTGGCATCTGAAAACATATTTGCGGAAACCCATAGAGAGATTAAAGATGCGTACAAGAATGAAGCTCATAGTTCTGCTGAAATCACAGGCCTAAGTGTTAGTTTTGATGGGACGTGGCTAACTCATGGTCACTCCTCACTCATCGGTGTAAGGTGTGTTATAGATATGCTCACCAGTTATGTCGTTGACTTTGAAGTGATGAGTAAGGTGTGTCGTCATTTCTCTGTGGCAAAAAATAAGTTAGGCGAGTCAAGTGCTGAATTCAGCATATGGTATGAAGTACATAAAAGCGAATGTGATATAAACCACTTGGACTCATCTACATCGATGGAAATGGAAGTTGAATTAACTTTATGGAAAAGATCCACATCACTCGGATTTCGTTATATCACAGTTTTATCCGATGGTGACTGTAAAACATTTCATTACTTGGTTGAGAAAAAAGTGTACGGACCGGATGTTGTGATAAAAAAAGAAGAATGCATAAATCATGTCAGTAGGCGGTTAGGAACAGCTTTGAGATCTACTGTTAAAGATTGTCGTGCTCAAGGTATTTCTATAGGTGGTAAAGCTCATGGTAGTTTGAAAGAAGCTACAATTAAGAAATTAACCACCTACTACCAAAAGGCTATTTTGAGAAACACAGGCGATGTGAAAGCTATGAAAACAGCAATATATGCTACCTAGTTGCATAGCATTTCTACAGATGCTAAACCTCAGCATTCAAAGTGTCCTGCAGGAGTAAACTCTTGGTGTTTCTACCAATCTGCGATTGCTAACGGTGAAAAACCAAGAAATCATAAATTAAATGTAGGAACACCAATAAATGAAAAGTTCCTTCCAAAAATTCTTCCAATTCACCAAAGACTTGCATCTAATGAATTGTTAGAAACGTGTATTCGATGCGGAACACAAAATGCAAACGAAAGTTTGCATAGCATGGTTTGGGAAAGTGTCCAAAAGAAATTTTTGTGAATAAAAGACGTGTTAACCGGGCAGTAACACAAGCTGTCTGTGAATTCAATATGGGTACGGTACGTACCATAGTAAGAAACACAGAAAGCATTAGGTGTAGCTACTGGAGGTTCTACCAAACAACTTGCTACTATCTTAGATTGTCGAAAATGACAATTTAAAAAACGTCGTCAAAATGCCAGTAATAAGCTGGCTCTTAAGCTTATTAAAAAAGCTGTATATATAAAAGAATTATTAGCTAAGTGAAGAGAAGGAATGACTTATGTCGCAGGTCAATTTTAAAACAAAACTGTTTCGGAAAAATAGTGAAGTTTAGATTTAACATGTTTTACTTTATTTTATATTAGATATTGAATGAAATAGCAAATTAATTTTAAAAAAGTTTTTAAATTTTCTCTATTGTACATTTCATATATTTTCATTTTATGTATTTCATTTATTTTTGATTATATTTAATATATGTTTCTTACAAAAATAAGTCAGATAATGATATTTCCTATTTTTCGTAATTTTGAGGTCAGACAGGCTTTTTATAAAAAGCTTATATTTTTGTTTAATGTTTTGAAATTGAATTGTTTTATGCTTTATTTTAATGGTATATATCTGTACAATATATTAACAACTTATAACAAAATTTAGATATTGTTTTGATATTTATTTACTGATTTGTATTCTTCAAATTGCGTTTTCTCAGTTTGAGTTTTTTTATGAAAACACGATCTTTAAAAGTACAAAACTTCTACAGATATTTATGAAACAACTTGAATTTTGGTGTGTATGTTTATTACAATGTACTTAATAAAATTATTGATCCATTTTTCAATATTTTCATTAGAAAAATTTTTATAAAAGAAAATGTTGCAGAAATCATGCTTTTTTAGCGTTTTTTCCATTGTTGTATACATTTTAATTTTTTATCAAAACTAATTTGTTTATTACAAAATCGATCCCTAAAGTTATTGCTAATAGTCTTATAAGCCTTAAAAAAATTTTGGTGTGAAAACAAAGATTATTGTAAAAGAAGAAAAAATTTAAAAATCAGTAAAAAATTTTAAAAAATTTAAATTTTTAAAATTTGTATTAAAGTTAGCTTTATTTTTCATGGTAAAATTTCTTTGTTTAATAGCAACTGTTTATAATATACACAAAGGATATTTTAAAAACCTTAAATAAAAAAAAATTGAAAAAAGGTGCCGAGTCCTCTTAAGATAGCATTTTGTTTGCATCATAAATCTTAATTCTTTTCTAAGCTATTAGTTACTTAGATTTGGTGAATTTTCTTATGTGTGTTTCTTTGATGTAAACTGTACTTTTCTTTACTGTTTAACATTAGTAATTATTTTTGGATAATTCTTGGCAATACTCTTTATGTGAATGTGCTGATTTGTATTTTCTTATATGTTTCCAGTATAGTGTTTATTAGGTAACCCATATTTATTATTTACCAATAATTGTACTGCTGTGTATATAGTAGTGTAGTTTTAGGAAAAGGTCTGCCAAAGTAGTAAGGTTTTTTTTGTTTCAGATTTATGCTTAATTTGCAATTAACCATAATCTTGGCGGTGATATGTAGTGTCTGGCTACTGTTGGCGGGAGATTATGGAATGTTGGCGCGTCTTAGGCGGTGTTTTACTGTTTTTAGGGAGAAGGTAATTCACCCTCGAACCTGACGGTCAGGGAAGAGAGAGTCCCTCGTTTTAGGAGCACGAGGCGGAGAAGGGCGTTGGCTTTGCAACGGAATGGACGGAAAAGACGGGAGTTCCTTTGTTTGGGGACTGGACTGAAATTGATACCAAGAAAGGATAGTTTCTTGAGTTTTGTGTTCAATGCTTGGATTTTTGCTGTACTTAGGAAGATAGAATTCTGTTCTGTTGACACGATGTGCTGAGTCGTAAAGTAAAAAGAAAGTAGATTAAGAAAGTAATAAAGACATTACAAAAATATATTCCAAATCTTGCTAAAAAATCTTACGACAATCTCCCAAATGTTAATAATATCAACATACTTAATCTTGAAAAATCTTCAATCTCTTCTCCTCTGGATAATCATAAAAGACTTAAGAGAATTTTCCCAGATTCTTGTAATCCACCGTAATTTTTATCTTGTTTATTCATCTTGTTGGTGAATGAATCGCTAAATTTTAATGTTTTTCTTTAAACCTTCATTTCTCTTACTACTGCGCCAATCTTGGGTACCCACCAGGTAAGCCGTTTTATAAACTTTCCTATCTTTTTACTTAATACTTACCAATAGAGAGGTAACTCGTTCATTTTCACCCGCCAATCCCATCCAACTCTTCCGACTAGGAAAACTCCAGGACTAAAGCATCAGAATCTTGCGTCATCCCCTACCTGCTCCCTGCCATCCAATCAGATAGCACCATCTCTCCAACCATCCAGTCAGGAGGTTCCTTCTCTCCAGCCATGTAAAGTAACTAATATCTGGACTCATTTACTCTTCAGATATGGGACGGAGGATCGCATTGCGATCAATGTTCCAATGAACATAAGCGTATATAGGAATTTCCCATGAAGAGAATAAAATTGAAACCTTTTTAGAAAACTATTAAAAGAGATAGTACCAGGAGATATGGAGTAACCCTGCCCTGGATTATTGACAGTCTGTTTTATTTAGCAACAGATCTTTGGCAGAAAAGTACCTCTACAATACCAAAACTAAATAAATTAACTCTAATAAAGAAAAAGAATACGAAGCAATATTTAATAACATAATTGAAGTAGTTCCAGAAGAAAAGAAACAAGGAGTACATTTTTACCACATCGTTCCGTAATTAAAGTCATGCGCGACAACTTAAGTTCGACCAGTTTTTAATGCATCTGCATATTCTAGAAATTCCCCCTGACATAATGACTTCCCGACTAAAGGACAAAATTTAATAAAATTTATCCCTAGCATATTAAATAGTTTTCAAGAATATAGCATTGATGTAACTTCCAGTATTGACGAAGCATTTCACCAAATTAAAATAGCTGAGAAAGATAGCCACTTTTTAAGATTTTTATGGTTTGAAGCTGATAAGAAGTTGAAAATTTACCGTCAGAACCACGTTGTTTTTGGATTAACGTCGAGTCCTTTTTTTTAGCGGCAACGCCCAATCGTTTCTTAAATGCAGTCCCAGAAAACTTAGCAGGGACTTCTCAAATTTAAAACAATCGTTTTCTATCGATAATTCGTTAGTCAGCTTAAATCCTATTGAAGAAATAGAAAAATTTATTCACGAATCAAAGATAATTTCGGTCTCGGCTCGTTTCAATTGAAGATGTTGGCGATCAAATATGCCTGTTTTAATTATCAATGAGAAAGAAAACAAACCGCAAGCTGTACCAGTATCAAGGTTGATGTGGGATGTGCAAAAATACAGTTGAAATAGCAAGATCAAAGAAACATTTAAAATAAATGCGCCATTTACAAAACGAAAAGTTTTATCGATGACTCAGAAATTTTTTAACCCTATAGGCTTCACTACGCCAATAGCATTAATACCAACTAATATTTTACAAGAGATATGGACCCAGAAAATAAAATGGGATAAAGAGCTCCCCATACCTTTGGGTAACCAATTCAGTACTTGAATGAATCAGTTATCCATACTTCGACAAATAAAAATACTCCGATGGTTAGATGTGGATTACGAAAATGAAGACAAGATAATGCTCCATATTTACTCAGATGCAAGCAAACATGCTTATACAACTTGTGCGTATATAATGAAGAAGGCATCAAAGAACTAGTGAATGCTAAAAATTTATTAGCTCCCACCAAATAAATGACAATGCCCCATTTAGAGTTTCTTTCACGCCTGATTGGCGCAATACTTGCTAAGACAGTTTTTTTAAAACTAAAAAGTTGTGCCAGTGTATTTTGGAGTGATTCATCGACAGCTCTAGGGTGCATCCGTAGAGACCAAGCATGGAGCATAATAGAGTCAAGGAAATAAGATCAATAACGGAAATTTCTTGCTGAAGAAAAAAAACACGTTTCGGGAAATTTGAATCCTGCGGTCCTCCCATCTAGAAATATTATCCTTTTGAGCAATAATGGAGATCGAAATGGTTGGAGAATCCATTGTGGCTATATTTACTAGAAGTCGAATGGCCACCAACAAAAGAACAACCAGATGAAGATGTCTTTGGTCAATGTTAAAGGATAGGTATCAATCGGCGTGCACATTTGTAGGCAGAATAAAAGAATGTGGGCGGTTATAAAAGAAATGTCTATAAAATTATTTAAATTCCGTGTGAAGTGGCTGAACGAAGAATCAAAAAAGTAAACTAATTTCAAACATGACCTAAAGTTGTGAATTAACTAAAGAACACAAATTACTATTTCTTGAAGCTCACAATTTGAAATTTTAATTTAATTATTGTAATGCAATTATTATTATTTTAACCTAACAAAAAGAATTTTTATTTCCCTGAATACATTTTATATGTGACGTAAAATTTTACCACTAAACCATTGGAACAATTATTAACCAAATCTTGTTTTCTAGTTCAATTAGCTGAAACTTCTTTTTCAATTAATTATGCACAGATTCTAAGCCGCACCCCAAATCCTGAACAAGTTTTTGTGAAAAAAATTAAAAATAGCTTATAAAATAATTTATCAATATCTGATATGTTTATGAAACAAAACAAAAAATGAATGAGAATTAAGAAAAGGTGAATAATATTAATTTATTTTACTAGTATCAAAAAATGTAAAATATACGATAACCTGTAATTTTTTTCCCCAACGGTCAGTATCTTGCTCAATTTCCCCATCCGATGAATTTTACCGTCTTCGATTATAAGCTGCACCCGATTTTTAGTAGTATTAACATCGGGAAAAAAGTGCGGCTCTGATTCCAATAAATACGGCAATATAACGATTTTAAAGTACTTGTGTGTGTGTGTGTACCTTTCTTTCCTTTTTTTCTATTAAAAATTACT
The DNA here is from genome assembly GCA_019973975.1 of Trichonephila clavata. NCBI lineage: Eukaryota > Metazoa > Arthropoda > Arachnida > Araneae > Nephilidae > Trichonephila > Trichonephila clavata. The sequence goes on along the minus strand of BMAO01023808.1, from coordinate 161,562 downwards.
GCCGAGAATTTTCTATCTTTGAACATTTCCAATTCTCTGGTCAGCCAATGACTAAATTTTTAATATAATAAATGCTATAGTTTCTTTGCCCAATACATTTTTCCATATCAAAATAAGAATTAAAATTATTTCAAAATATATCCATTTTAGTAAAATACACTGGTCTCCAAAAGTTAAGGAACAACCGATTTTTTGCGCCTTATTTGCAAATGGATGAATGTAGAAACACCAAATTTGGCTGACATGTGCACAAAACAGTTATGTATTGACTGCAGATAGAAGTTTACATAACAAAAATTCTAAAATGATTTGCAACAAAAAAAGGCAATCTTGCTGGAAAATTCCGTTCTTGAAAAAAATAATAATCACAGTTTTATGTGGTAAAATGTCATAGAAACATAATAAAAATGGATTTTAATAAGGGGTATGGTCACCCCTAGCTTGAATGCATTGGCGGCATTGAACTTCCATGCTGTCAATTAAGCTGTCGGTTACCGAAATGGGAAGCGAAGACCAGACACGGAGTAAGCTTTGTTCCAGATCTCCTAAAGACCTTGAAGGAGGACTTAAAGCAGCAACCTGTCTACCAAGATAGTTCCAAAGGCACTATATCGGATTTAAGTCTGGAGATCGAGCTGGCCATTTCATTCGCTCCACACCAAGACCCTCAAGATATTCCTCAACAATTACAGCTCGGTGAGGTCGTGCACTATCATCCATCAGAATGAAGTCATTGCCAATTGCACAGAAAAACGGGTGGACATATGGATCAAGGATCTCACCCTTATATCTCACATCAGTCAGAGGACCTCCCAGGTACACATGCAGGTCAATGTGACCACTGAATGAGATCCCTGCCCAAACCATTATTCCACCACCTCGGTAACTGTGTCTTTCAACAGTGTTGGATTGATGATATCTGGTGCTTCGTTCCCTCCAGGAGCAGACGTCCTGAATCGCTCTCCCGGGTGAATCTGGACTCGTCTGTAAAGAGTACAGAAGCCCATCGCTGTCTGGTCCAGGAAACGTGTTCTTTTTCCCAAGATAAGTGGACTCTTCTCTGTCGTCTGTTGAGGGGTACACACTCAACTGGTCGCCTTGCATAGAGACCTGAATTGTGAAGACGCCTTCGCACCGTACTAGCGGATATATTCTTCTGCCTGATGCTACACAGGGGCCTGCAACAAGTTGCGATACAGAAATCCTTCTTCTCCTTTGGGCCGAAAGAGCGATAAAACAGTCTCCTGCAGGTGTTGTAGCTCATGGTCGGCCCGGAACATGTCTTCCGGACACAGATGCTTCGGTTTGATATTGATTTCAGAGACGGTGGACCACACTACGAGACACATGAAGACGCCTAGCAGCATCAACCTGTGATAACCCCATTTCCATCCATCCGACCACCCTCCACCTTAACGAATCGGGTAAACGGCTTCTCTCAGACATTGCGAGACCCCACTGCCTATTGTCAACAAATCTGCTAACAATAGTTGTAAATCAACAAAAGTTACACGCTTATTACGAAAGCCTGATATATGCACATTTTTCTCTCACTCATATATATCTGTTCTTTCCTATTAAAAAAAGGTGGCAGCTATTGTTTTTGAATAAATTTGTATAAAGTTCGTTTTTATCATTTATATAAATTATAAATATTATTGTAACAGTCATTTTTTACAATGAGCTTCGAAAAACATGTTGTTCCTTAACTTTTGGAGGCCAGTGTATTTGGTGTTTTGAGACCAGGGTATGTGGGTGCTGTGTAAAAACAAATCTGGTGGTTTATTTTTAATGTGACGAGAGAAGAAGACGCGCGCGGCCTCTGTTTTGCCTAGATTGAGGGCAATTTTCCAAGTAGAGAACCAATCTTCGAGTCTCGCTAGGTGTTTGTGTAGTGCGTGGGTGATTGTTTTTAAATCCCTGTTCTGTACCAGGATTGCCCTTGTCGTCGGCGTACATGCTATCAAGAAGCTTGTTCTAGGGATATCATTGACATAAGTGTTAAAGAGCGTAAGTGACAAGAGGGCCCCTTGTGGGACTCCCGCATTTATATTTTTGAGAGAGGAGTAGTAGGGATTTACAAGAACGTAAAGTTTCTGTTTTTTAGGAAAGAGTTAATTAGTTTGATTAGAGAGAGATATATTGGGGGGGGGGTGTTAGTTCTGATCAGTTTATAGAAAAGGCCTGTATGACAGACTCTGTCGAACGCTTTTTGGATGTCGAGGAAAACAGCCCCAGTTGACTTATTTTCAGCGAATCCGGTCTTTACATATTCCACCACACGCAGAAGCTGGTGTGATGTGGAAAGATTAGCTCGGAAGCCATGTTGCTGTGGGATTAGGATATCGTTTCGAATGAGATGGTCATTTAATCTATTTAGAATTACTTTCTCAGTGATTTTGCTGAGAATAGGGAGGAGAGAAATTGGTCGGTACGAGTCCGCCAACATGGGGTCTTTACCGGGCTTCAAAATCGGTACAACTGCGGCTGTTTTCCATGGCTGTGGGAAGTAGCCTATTTTTAATATTGTATTTATTATAGATCTGTTAATTGGAAAATGACAGTCATGGGGAAATTTTTAACCATTTTGTTAGTGATGCCTTTGGGGCCAGGGGCTTTTTTGATTTGATATTTTTTATGTAGTGGAGAAGTTCCGAGGGTTTAGTGTTATTTGGTGGTTAGTTGGGGAAGTTGTTGTCGTTGATAAAGAACCTATTAACAAGTAGTAGCGAATTCGTCTTCGGTGGGTGATTAGGTTTCTGAGGGCAATGAACTTGTAAGTATATCTTCTAACACCCTCCACGGTCAAAGTGTTTCTATCTTACCCACTGCAGAGGTCACTATTTTCGACTCCTTAGGTCAAGGTCTTTAGAAAGAGGGTCTGAAGCTTCCTTTATTACCGAGTCCCTTGTAAGCAAACTAGGTCTTCGAAGAGTTAATCCTCGTGTAAATGTGAAAGGACTTAGCTCTTCCGAAGCGGCCGTCACTTGCGGTTCAGTTAGTGTCAATATAGCCAGGGACGTCTTAAGGCATGGGCTAACTGGGTCCAGGACCAGGGCCTCGCCTTTGGTGGGGGCCTCGTTTCGTTATGGATTCTGTCTTTATAAGATCCTGATCCGGAACATTTTTTATGAGGTCAAATATTATTCCCGTACATATTCTCTGAAAAACGCGGAATTTCAAACTTCATGTCAATAAGCAAAAATGGTAAGACGATAGTATCATGTGATGACCACTGTCTATGTAAAGACCTAGGCCTAATAAAATAAGCAATCATTCAATTCACTTAGTCGAAATGCAGCCATCGGTCAAGCTGGCTTGAGCCTAGGTTTTTGAGGTTTGAAGTCGTGTACATTTGTTCGTTTTAAATCACCGTTTGAAGGAATATTTGACAATGTATGCTATGGTGTATACCATCTACTTTTCAAGATCTCAGGTAGGGCCAACTTTTGAATAGGGGCCCAGGGTCTCAAAAATTCTTCTCTGGGCCCAGGGCCTCAATGAGTCTTAAGACATCCCTGAATATAGCCCCAATTTATGTATCGGATAAAAAAATCTTTTCAAATTGATACATTTATTTTAAATAAGTTAACGTCTAATTTGGCGTCAGAATCGATTAATGTAAAAGATTTAAATAATTTAAATTCAATTAATGTTGCTGATCCTTAATTTTCAGTTCCTAAGAAATCGATATAATTATAGGGGCTAATTATTTCTTAAGTTGTTTGTTGCCAGGGCAAATAGTTAAATCCGTGAATGATCCCATAGCTCAAAACACTATTTTTGGATGGGTGATTTCCGGAAAATTAAAAATGAAAGATAATGTGTCTTTCATCAAGTCAACTCTTATCGTGCTAGCTTATCTTATAAAAATATAACTGATCACTTTCTAAAACGTTTTCGGGAATTGGAAGAAGTACTTTCCCAGATTCCTATTTTATCCGAAGAAAAAGAGTTTTGCGAAACACATTTTAGGAAAAAATATCGCATTATTGAAAATGGCAGATTTATTTAAATCACCTATTTTAAGCGTTAGGAACCAATAAAGGAAATCACAAAGCGAAAACCTCTGTCTCAATCCTCCAAGTTGTCGTGTCACTCATGGTTGTAAACGACATCTAAAGTGATAAATCTTTATGGTTTTTGTGACGCATATGAACTAGCCTACTCTGCTATCATCTATCGTTATCAACCAGATGGAAATGATCATCAAGTCAATAGTATGGTGGCGAAAACTAAAGTTGCTCTTATTAACCAAATTTCTATTTGCCATCTTGAACTCCTTGGTGCTCTTCTACTGACAAGACTTTTAGCTGCTGTTTCTTAAGGGGAGTCAGTAGGGTAAACACCTTCGGGAAATCGATTTTGAGTTTTTGATATTTCTAAAATCCCCAAATCAGGACCTTTCCAATGATATAACATACTTGCCATTTTACTAATTAAAAGTATGTTAAAATTATTTTTAAAAAATAATCAGCTGATGAGCCACACCCCCTTTGACAGATACAAATGTAAACATTGACCTTTTAAATCTGGGAAGCTTTTCCAAAGCCACTCTCTGTTTTATTTATTCATACGCAGTTAACTGTAGATTCACTGCAAGCGTAACTGTTAGCGTTGTTTACCTAATTTGGAGAGAATACACGTTTTTCTTCTTAGCGTTTTGAATATTTCAATATTTCAAATTTCTGAAAATCAAAAATTTTGAAATTTTAATTTAATATGCCAAGATCCAACAGAGTTTTCAAAAAACGTAAAGGTACGTTTTATAAAGGTAAGAATACTTTAAACCATACTAACGACAATCCTCAAGCTGGACATGCACATGACTCAAAGGAGACATGTGCAAAAGAAAAGAAAATTCCCAATTTAAATGAAAGTTTTTCTTCCTATGACAAAAGTGTAGGTATTATTAATGCCATTATGAATTTGAATATTCTGGCATTTGTTTTCAAGAATGAAGTTCACTGTAAAATGTGTAACAGTGGCTTAGACATGAAAGTTTTAAAAGGTAAGTCTGAACTGGCTATTACATTTGTCCTGAAATGTTGTGCTTGTCCATATCGTGTAGAATTCTCTTCTTCAAATTTTCATGAAGGAACGCAAATTGCTACAATAAATACCAGGTTTGTATATGCTATGCGTTCCATTGGAAAAGGTGCAGAAGCTGGGAGAATGTTTTGCGGCATAATGAATCTTCCTCAACCACCTACAAGGTTTTCTCCTTACGTTAAGCGAATCTTAAATGCTGCAAAACTTGTTTACGAGGACTCCATTCAAAATGGTGCGAAGGAAGCTATTTGTGAAAATGAAGGTAATAATAATATTGCAGTCGCTGTAGATGGAACATGGCAGAAACGCGGTTACTCATCATTGAATGGTGTAGTTACTGTGACCAGCATGGATACAGGTAAGGTGATAGATGTTGATATTCTTTCAAAATATTGCATATGTAAAAACTTACCTTCTCATCAAAAGGATTGTAAAAGGAATTACGTTGGATCTAGTGGAGCCATGGAAATTCAAGGTGCGTCTAAAATTTTTCAACGGTCATTATCTTTGCATAATGCCCGATATATTACTTACTTAGGGGATGGAGATTGCAAAGCATTTGACGCTGTTAGAAAGAAAAACATCTATGGAGAGAGAGATGAATACCTAATTGAAAAATTGGAGTGCATTGGACATGTCATGAAGCGCATGGGAACAAGATTACGCCGATTAAAATCTCAATTGAAAGGGCAAATCTTGTCAGCCGGTAAGAGTTTAAGTGGAAAAAATCGTTTGACTGTGCATGAAATAGATAACTTACAGTTTTACTATGGATCAGCTATTCAGAGAAATTACACCAGTGTTCAGAACATGCGGCAAGATATCTGGGCCATTTTTCTGCATAAGCTGTCAACAGATGAATATCCTCAACATGGTTTTTGTCCTGATGGTGAAGATTCATGGTGCGGATATAAAAAGGCTGAAGCATCAGGTAAGTCTTACAAGCATAAAAATAGTCTTCCGGTCGCTGTTGTAGAAGCAATACGTCCTATATTTAGAGATCTTTCCCATCCTGATCTGTTAAGAAAATGTTTGCATGGAAAAACACAAAACCCGAATGAAAGTTTTCATAATGTCATATGGTCACGTGTTCCTAAAACAACATTTGTACAGATTGAAACACTTTCACTTGGTGTTTATGATGCTGTTTGTTCTTTTAATGATGGTAATGTATCCAAATTAAAAATGCTGCAGAAAATGGGAGTCGAGCCTGGAGAATATTCGGTAAGTGCCATGAAAATTCTTGATAGAGAAAGGTTAATGAAAGCAGTGTATGCATTTTCTGGAAGAGCGAAGAAAATTAGAAAAGATAAAAGAAGAAAAAGAAAAAAAGAAGATAATATTAAGAAAAATAAGGTAAAAACCGGCTACAGTGCAGGATCTTTTTGATGAGGTAAAATTTTATATAAAAGCTACTGTTTTCTAAAAATTTTCTTTTCTAAACTGTGTTTTCTATAAATGTACTGTATGCATGAACTGGAAATTTTTATTTTATATTTCATATATATTCTTGTGTATACTGAAGTGAAATTTTTGAAATATTCCTCAGACATTTAGCTAAAAAGCATATGTCGTAACACAGAAAAGGAAAATTTTTATTAAATTCCTTATTTTACTCTGCAAAAATTATTTTTTTTAATCAGGCTGATCAATTTTTTAAAAAAAGATTTCACTTCTGTATAAAAATAAATGTTTATTTAATGCACACACAAATATATCTCAAAATGCGTTGCATGAAGCTTGTTATATACAAATAAAAATCATAAATTTCATGTTTAAAAACACAAAAATAGTTTTCTTGTTGTTTTGGATACTATCTATGTAATATTTATATAATCTTTTAATTCTTATATTAAAAGAAATTGTGTTTACATGTGAATATACAAAACACTAAAGAAATTTTTCGAAGTGGCATATAATCATGTATTACTGTCTTATATAGATTATATTTTTTAATTTGTGTCTTCTTTCTCTATAAATTAATTATATGCATGAACTGGAAATATTTATTTTATATTGCATTTATATTATATATACTGAAGTGAAATTTTTGAGATATTCCTCAGACATTTAGCTGAAAAGCAGATGTCGTAACATAGAAAAGGAAACTTTTTATAAAATTCATTATTCTATTCTACAAAATTACATTTTTAAACATGCTGATCAATTTTTTTAAAAAAAATTTCACTTCTGTATAAAGATAAATGTTTATTTAATGTACACACAAATTTTTAAGCTTTGTTTTCAATATTTTATTAGTAAAAGGGACATAAATATATCCCAAAATGCAATGCCCTTTTTCGTTGCACAAAAGTTGTTACATACAAAAAATACACAAATTTCATGTTTAAAAACATAAAATCAGTTTTCTTGTTGTTGTTTTGGGTACCTTTTATGTAATATTTTAAGAATCCTTTTAATTCTGATATTTTAAGAAATTGTGTTTACATCTAAATTTATAAAACACTAATGAAATTTTTCGAAATGTCGTATAATGATGTATTACCAAAGCCATATTTTCATGTATTGACACATTTTTACATGGTATTTATGATACTTATAGTCAACTTTGATGACAATAATGTATCAGAACTAAAAAATTTTCAAAAATTGATGCATAATTTGAGAAAAATGATGCAAATGCTATAAAATATCTCGATAGATTAAAAGTGAAAAATGCTATAAATGTATTTTCTGAGAAATCTAAGTAAAAGAAATAAGTAAAAAGTCTCAAAAGTTATTGAGAATAAGCTAATATTTAAAAAAAAAAGTGCAAATACAGATTTTAATTCATAATTTTTTTGATGAAGTGACATTTTAAAATAAAAATGCAATTATCTCAAAACGGTGTTTTTAAAAATGCGTGTACCATTCTCTCAGAACCTATTCAACGGAAGCACTTGCAATCTTCACTGAATATTACTGATATGTTAATATATATACTGAAGTGAACTTTTATTAATATACCGATAATATTTTTGTAAAAGTCAGTTATCGTGAAAAAAAATGACATTTTTCAAAAAATTCATAGTGATACATTACGATGAAAGTTTTTGAAAAAACTAAACAATATATTTGAAAAAGCTCACTTCAGTGTAAATAAAAAAGTCTAATTAATATACAGAAAAAAATTTAAGTCTGTACATTTAATATTTTATGAGAAAAAGGCACATAAAAATGCTCAATTTAACATTAGCGGGATAGGGGGTACCGACTTACCTAGTGTTATCTGATTACAACATTTCCTTTCGCGGACAGACTCGTCAGTGGTGTTATCTTGGAGAGCTTCTCATCCTCGTTAATGGCAGTTGTTGTGAAAAACAGAACATCCGTGATTTTGAGCATCATCCTCTGTGAACTGTGGTCTTCATGTTCCTTCAAAACAGAATCCGGCGGACTTAAGGCCTTATCACACGTACACGTTTGGTGCAATTTTTGGGTTAATTCGTGCAATTTTTACTCCGTTGCCATAGCAATGGCTTTGGAACAATTTTTCGCCAATGAGCTGAGAAAGTTGCTTCAAATGAAAGTTGCTTGAAATTCCAGCCAACGGGGTTCTTCGATGCCCTACGTCATAAACAAGATGGCGGTAACGATGGTGGCTTCGCATCAAATATGGCATGTAATATTTTAACGGTGTACAATATTTTAACAGTGCATAATATTTTAAACAGAATGATGCTCCATTTCTGTATACCCCCATTAACAAAAGCTCCAGCGAAATAAAAGAAATAATATTGGATGGTTGTTTTCGTAGCAGAAAAATCGGCGAGTAATGTTTCAATGTGAAGAAAGAGCGTGGCTGACGTCACAGCATGTCGTTTTGCTTACGGTAACCCTTTACACTCAGATTCGGCGAAAAGTTGAGCTAAGAAGTTGCATGAAAAATTTATATGTGCTACCGTCTTTAGCATCGAGAGGTTTGAATCCTGAGGACTTATCTAATTCTTTATTATGGTGGAACGAGCCATCATTCTTTGCCATAGACAAAGATCCCGGGTCACAGCTAAGGCAAACTGCATTTAGCATAGATATACACTCATGTCCATAAATTAAGGATAATTCAGAATCACACAGAAATTGAACACTAAAATAAAAATTTCACCTCTAGAATTATCACACACATCTTGAAGAAGAATATGCAAATTACAGGAAACCACCAGATGGCGCGGATAGTACGTCATAATGACGAGAGTGTAAGAGAGGGAGGAATGTATATAAGGAATGGTGGCAAAGAAGTGAAATTGTTCACAAGCGCTTTAAAAGCCTTTCAGTGCAATAACCGCATAGTTATGGCACAAAGGAAGCATTTGGATGATTTTTTACGTGGTAGAATTATCGGACGACTGGAACGTGGACCTACCCGAGTCTTGGGAAGCATTCGAGGAACTTGGAATCGCACAGAGTGTCATCTCCAGGCTTTGGCACCGATTCCAAGATGATGGTAATGTGAGTAGATTTTACAGCACAGGTCGCCCCCGAGTTACAACACCGAATGAGGAACGGTATTTGGCACTTACTGCCAAAAGAAACAGACGGAGCACAGCATCAGACCTGACTCGTCAGCTCTCTTCAGCTACCGGTACGACAGTTTCAAGGCAGACCGTGTACAGACGCTTAGGGCACATTGGTCTATATGCTCGTAGGCCTGTTAGATGTGTTCCCCTTACCGCAACTCACTGTCGCCTGCGATTAACCTGGAGTAGAGAGCATGCATTGTAGACACCGCAACAGTGGTCTTGTGTGATGTTTTCCGACGGGTCCAGGTTTAGTTTGCAGTCTGATTCTCACCGGACTTTCATATGGAGAGCGCCAGGTACCCGTTACCACCAAGAGAACACCATTAAACGACCCCGTTACGGTGGTGCAGGATGGCTCGTTTGTGGAGGAATTATTCTTGGTTCAAAAACTGACCTGCATGTTCAGAGTGTAACGATGACAGGCCACATCTACCGGGATGTCATTCTGGAACAACATGTACGTTTGTTTCGGGGCACCATGAGTGCTGAATTTCTGTTTATGGATGACAACGCCCGTCCTCACCGTGCAAACATTGTAGACGAATGCCTTCAATCGGAGGATATCACCCGTATGGATTGGCCAGCATACTCACCGGATTTGAATCTAATAGAGCATGTGTGGGATGGATATGCTTGGCCGACGAATTCCAGCCTGTCAACCCCCTCCCACCTGTCTACTGGAACTTCGGAGGGCATTGCTTGATGAGTGGTGTAATATTCACCAAGATCAGATTGATAATTTGATACTCAGCATGCGTAGGCGTTGTAAGGCCTGTATTGCATCGTCCGGGAGACATACTCTGTTTTAACCATAATACTAACCATGTTATACTGTTTTTTGTAAATAGGTTCTTTTTTGAAATTTGCTCCAGGGAGTAAAAATCGCAATTTTTATTAATTATGTCAAACATATAGCATCTTTTTTGCTCTTTACCTTTTGTTTAATAAATAGACTTTACAAATAAGTCAAATTTGTTTTTCTTCTGTCTCTTTCTTTGCCTGAACTTCATTATCCTTAATTTATGGACATGAGTGTAAATGCCTTACTTGAGAAAAAACCAAGATCTCTCCATTTAGTGCCACAGCTGTTGTTACCATGGCACATTTAATCTTCTATTTGAAAATGTTTCTTCATCATCTAAAATTGTGAATATAATGGCTGACTATCTAAGATTTTTTTTAGGTGCAGACCAGGAGTTATTAGTGCTTCTGATGTTCCCAATGAAACTTTGTTGCCTTTATGAAGTTATACTTCTTTTGGGGTGTTATGGAAAAAGGATGAGAGTAAATTTTTTCGATGCGCGCACGGATGGGACGACACGACACCGATGCGCGGGCACATCCTTGTCTAATAACTTTGTAAGTTACTGAGGGACCTTGGCTATTGGGTGTCGATCGAATTGGCGTGCCCCCCCACATGTATTTGATATCTATGTGCTTGTGGTTGGGACAGGGGAGGGCTTGCACACTAAAATATCAGTCTTCCATGTTATTCCTACGGGGTTGGAAATTTTCTAACATGCTACTTTTTTGGTGCTAGGGGACTGATATTTGGGGGATCGCAATAACTGTTATAAACCATATCTGTTAAGAGGCACCCCCCGGTGCATTCCCCACCTCTATAGCTTTTTGGTCAATATCTCGGCACTCGAGCCTCACAGTCCATTCGGACCTGGCTCATTCGATCCCTCTCTATCTCTGCTATTCCAGTTATTATAATTTCATACTCATAGGGCTATTTCTTCCATAGTTTTTAATTGTTTTAAACTTTTTAAATTTATTTAAATTCACAATATTTTGGCTCCTGTTTGAATCTCGAACTTGAGATTTGAACCAACTGTTCAACTCGTCGAGACCCATCCTGTCATCTACTTCATTCCCATTGTGTAGGGATGGGGAGGGCTTAAGCACTAAAATATCATGCTCCCGTGTTAATCCTACAGGGACTGGAAAAAATTTCACCCCCCCCCCTAAGGAATTGAGCTTGGGACTTGATTTTTGGATGTTCGCCATGTTTTCGTATTAGCGCAAGCTTTACGTGGAATTCGTTGCTCCCCCCTACAGGGCTTCCTCAGTAATAACTCGAATCCTATGTTACCTTGGTCAACCGCACCGGCTGGATTCGATTGTTCTCCCTATGAGCATCTTAGATATATTTTTTTCAGGACAATAGCCCCATTTCTTCACCCATATTTAACATTTTAGAATTATTTTAAAATCCCGTATATCTCCGAAGATCTTTGAGCTTTGTTAATGAAACTCGGACCATAGCTTCTCCTCGTTGAGCTATTTCATTTGTTATGATTCGTGTGTAGATAGTGGGTCTAGGGAGGTGTTATCACTAAAATTAGAATCTCCATGTTATTCCTATGGGGTTCGATCTTTTGATGACGTCACGATATTACAGAGATAGAAGGGTGAAACTTTGGGATCACCTACTACTCTGTGTATCGTTGGGATGTACGTGACCATTTACGTCACAGTTGCTTCCACCTCCCGGGGGAGTTAGTTTTGTTTTCCTTTCCAAAGCTAGCGCTGCCCCATACAGACTCCGGACCGGTTCGAATGGATTTCTCTTGTTTTTCCCCACAACCAGGCCGAGTTTCTAGTTGGAGGGTGTCCTGTTTCTATTTTATTTAATTGTTTTAAATTTTTTAATCATTTTAAAATTAACATAACTCGGGGGCTTTTCAGGCGGATGTCTTAATTTTTTCGCGAACGATTCCTCCCGCCGAGACATTCAATATGAGGTCTCAGGTGTCACATTCGGTTCACCTCATATCCAGATACAGTCTGCTGAACCCCCCCCCCTGTTATTGGTTCTATTGTCCCTGTGCGGGGGTGTTTAAATTTATTTAAATCGTGATTATATCTCGTGTTTGACTGACCCGATTGACTTAAGGTTGGTATCGTTCAACTCTGCTCGTGACTGACTTTCGTCCTTGGTCCAATTTTCCCTGCTCTAGATTTTTATTTTTATAGCAAATACAATACTTTTTACAATCTATAAATTACCTATAACAAGTTGATTAAATTTAAATATTGTTTCAGGATATGTTTTTCTAATAATGGAATGGGGTTCCCCCCAAATGCCTTGTAGTTCGTAGGTTTCCTCAATTCAAACTGTGTTCCACGGAACCCCGGGGTTAAACGAGTCACAATAAAAAAATTGAAAAGAAACTTATAAATATGTATGCAAAAAAAAAAAAAATGAATTCACGTTTTCTATGAAATTTGCATAATTACAAGTATCTCAAAAGCGGATCTTATTATTTAAAACTGAAAATTTTATTTATATATATTTTTATTTTGCAAAACCTTTGTTGTAATATCACAGATGAATATTAAAACACACGTTTTATCTTTGTATATATATATATATATATATATATATACTTCCTACTAGGTGTGTAAATATTCAATTGTTTTTACTACCTTGGGTTCCATGAGATAATTTTATACTCGTCAGCACAATGTCTAGCAAAACTAAATAGTTTTCTAATGGAAAATGCACCTTTTTCCATTTGTGGAAAAAAACACCTAAAATGAAGGAGAGGAAAGAACTTATCGGCATATCAACAAATTCGATGTGTGTGTGTGTTAAAATCTTAATTTAAACAAGAACAGCTCCTAAATTTCATATTACAAACTCTCTCATGCAAAATACACAGTAACATCTCACACAGCTATAAACATTTTAATGCCATTCAGAAAATTATGTTTAAGTGAAATATATTTTTCAATGTAAATGGCCACAAAAACAAATTCAACTCAGAATACGTAATGCGATTGCATTTCATTTCAATAGACCTAGACTTCGACAGTTTGTGTGAAAAAAAGATCATTGATTCATCGCATTATTATTATTAAATTATCTATGCTTGAATAGATGAAAAATAATGAAATAAATAATAATTCATTCCATCTATTGATGCTGTATTTGTACAATATTTAGATCTACAAGACTATTTGTATCATTTTTTCACTACCATAAGCCTCTTGTACCTCACATGTCTAATGAACTCCCACCAATGAAAGTGAATTAAATAATATCAATATGTATACGTTGCAGGCTAAAAATTGCCCCTTTTTTTAACTATGCAGAAATAATTTTATTATGATATTTAAATAAACTTTATTAAACTATAGATAATGTGTAAAAAAACCTTCACTGTATTAAATACTTTTTTTTCTATTATTAGTGTCGTTTTTTCTACAAACGTAGGATAACGCGAAGGATAAAATTTTTAGAAAGATTTTTATCTTGTAACGCCAAAGAAGTATAACTTCTTACGTTCACACACACTTTTTTTTTAGTACAAGATAAAGAGCTTTGAAAATTGTTATGATGAATGTTTAATCGCTATTTCAATTTGATATTACTCAAAAGGGTATAAATGCATCCGTGCGCCGTTTTTGAATGATAAAGGTATGTTACGGGTGGGAGGTTGTCTCCAGAATTCTCAATTCAGTTTTAATGCTAAACACCCAATAATCCTGCTTGGTAAGCACAAATTGTCTGAACTTATTGTTAAAAAGTTTCATGTAATGATCTTCATGCTGGACCAAGTTTACTGTCAAACATTTTAAAACTAAATTATTAGCTTGTTAAAGGCAAACATATTATTCAAAAAATTATTCTTAATTGTATTGTGTGTCTTAGATTTAATGCGACTGCTAATTATCCATTTATGGGGAAGTTACTCCGGCAAAGACTCACTCTCTTGAAAGATTATCTTTTAAATGTAGTATTAATTAAGGAAGAGAATATGCCTCCAGGTGTGTGGCCTCTAGAACGTATATCTGAAGTACATATTGTACGAGTTGTAACTGTTAAAACTAAGAATGGTTACTTAAAAAAGCCAACAGTAAAACTGTCTCCTTTACCGTTGTATCAAGAATAAATTCTTGATAGGGTTGGAGTATGTTTGAATGGGATTGCATCGTTCTATTTTTCAAATTGTATTTTCGTTATTATTCAAGTTATATTTTCATTATTATTCAAAATGTATTTTTATTATCAATGTGCTGTGTGTATGTTCATTTATATACGATACTTAATCTGTATTCAATTATTATTATTATTTGCAATTCATATGTATTTTCTGTGTAATAGTTAGTTTTACTGTTATGTCTTTTACCAAAGACCATCTATTGTATTTATCTTTTGAGCAATGGCAACAAGTTGTTACTTCGACTTGTTTGTGTAATATGATCTGTGTGGAATGCTCAGTTCCTGTACTGTTCCTCGCTAAGAGAGGTTCTCGCCGCATGAAGCTGCTGTGGCATTTGTCTATATCTTTTAAACGCAAAATTAAAAGTTGTTGAGTTTTTACAAGCAAGAGAGTCATATCTTTATTAGTTCCCGTGTGGCGCACACAAAGCCTTTTTAAAGTTTTACAACAAAGATGTAGATTAAAACAAATCTAAGAAATTAGTTTGCAGCGGGATTTGATTTTGAATGAAAGAGATGTAAATAACACACGATACGTACTAAATAAGAATTATAATGTATTATTTCTAAATGTATTAACTGTGTTAAAACTTTTCTTTATGTTACCAGTTACTATAAAGTTTAGCGCTCTTTCAGCAAATTAAAATTAATAAAGAATTATCTTCGGTCAAGCATGTGTGCAAAACGTTTAAAAGGACTTGCTATATTATAAGAGTCAACCAGCGTAATTATAAAATAAGAGTCAACAAGCATAATTCGGATAGAAAATAAATCCGGCGAAAAAATTCCCACACGTGCGATTTTAGAGAAGAGAATCTAATATTAATTAGGCAAGAGAGAGAAATCAAATTTTGTAACTAATGCTTTTTGAATATATTGGGTTTAAAGAAAAATAAAACCGATATTGATATTATTGGATTTATAATGGGATGGGATTCAAACTAGCTTTTTAAAGTTACAGCAAAAATTTAACAAGATAGATATTGTTTTAGTCGAAATGTAAGTGATAAAATATTCATTAGAAGAAGATAGCTTTAATTGTAAATCTCACTCTCAATTAAATCTTTAAATCGCTTTAATCTCAATTTGAATATCCGTCAGTTTTTAGTTTGTTTCCATTAATTTTCTAGAATGACCGGAAAAAAAAGTTAAAACCAAGTGCAAGTTGACATGAAAGAAGACAAAAGAAACTTGAAACAGAAACTCCTGAAGAATGTCTACAACGAAAGAAAAAAAAAGGGAAAAGCTTAGAAATTAAATATAAAAAGTGTAACATAAAGTGTAACTGTCTCTAGAAAGTATGAAATAAAATAATCATAAGCAGTGGCGCACACAAGGGCCTAGGGGTTCGAACACCCCTCAAATTTCTCGAGTTTTTTTCGATCGATAATAACATATATAACTAAAAACTTAATTAAGTACTTGTAATTAACAATTTATTTTATTAATTAATGCTAATTGTTAATTCAATAATTTATTTTTTACTGTTTTTTGTTAACAAAATCAGAAGAATCAATTAGTGTTGTTTTGAGGTATGATACGAGTTGGGGGACTTTCGACCATGGACCCTCCCCAGAAAAAATTTTGTGTCCGCTACTGATCATATGACTTCTTGACCACAACACTCAAAAAATTGCTGTGACCAGGGGCGGCTCTAGGGCCGGACCCATGTCCGGTGCGGCATTTGGACCAAATTTTAAAAATACTTTTTTTTGTTATGGAAAATTTGGAAGAAGTTAAAGTACACTATCTAGGGGAAAATATTCAGAACGAGATAATATCTCTTTTATATGAGAATATTAAATTATACATTGTTCATAAAATTAAACAAGCTAAATATTATTCGATAATTTTAGGTTGCGCCCCTGATGCCAGCAAGATTGAACAAATGATATTTATAGTAAGGTAAGGTATTGAGAAATCTAATTCTAACGAAGTTATCGTTAAAACTAATGCGAGTTTTTTTGGTTTCCTTCCAGTTGAAAGATTAACTGGAAGAGAACTTTCAAATTTAATAGTTGAGAAACTTAAAAAAATTAGGGATAAATTTGCTAGATGTGAGGGGGCAGGCCTACAATAACGGAGTGAATATGAAAGACGAGAAATCAGGGGCTCAATTTAAAACAAGAACCTTAAATCCGCGAACAATCTATGTGCCATGTAGTAGCCACTCTTTAAATTTGGTCGTTAATGACATGGCAAAAGCATCCTTAGAAGCCTGTACTTTTTTAATATAGTTCAAAAAATTTATTTTTTTCATCAACTTTTCGTTGGGTTATATTATTAAAATGTATAAAAGGCACAAAACTTTAAAGCCACTTAGTGTAAATAGCTGGGAAAGCTTAATAGAGGCTATTAAGCCCTTAAGTTATCAATTGGGAGGTTTTTATGATGCTTAGTTTTTATAATAATGCTGAAATTGACAATTCTATAAGAGATGAGGCCTCTGGATTATTAAATTCTACTTAACAATTCAAGTTCCTATGGCCATCATTATTTGGTATAAAATCTTTAGTTGCATTAAAATCCAATAAGTAAGCTATTGCAAACAAAATATTACGATCTACCATCTTCTTTTGAACTCTCAAGAAATTGTAAAGATTTTTTTAAGTACGTGCTTTTGATAAAATGCAGTGTGATGCAAAAGAACTGGCCGTCGAGATAGATATCTCTGCTAACTTTGAGGTGACGCAGCCACGTCACAGAGTTCGACGGAAAAATGTAAATTTTAATTATGAAGTACAAAATGATCCGATGGAATATCCTAAACTAAAATTCAAGATAGTTTTATTTTTTTACATAGGACGAATCAGTTAATGCCTTGAAGAATGCAGGTTTAATTTAATGAGTACTGTGACAGTAATTGTTTTCAATTTTTGTATAATATATATGATTTAAGAGATCCCTTAAAACTTTAATTAATTAAAAACTGTAAAAATTTAGAAATAATGTTGACCGACGGAGAATCATTGGATGTAAACGCGCTTGATTGAGTAAATGAGATAATGTCAAATTCAGCTTTAGCAGGCAAAAAAAAAAAAAAAAAAAAAGCCCAGTTGTGTGTGTGAGAGAGAAGTTTTAAAATTTATTTCTGTTTTAGAATTTGCTCCAAATCTTGCTATTGCACTTATTTTACTTTCTTTGCTAATAAGTATGGCAAGTGTAGATATTAGTTTCTCAAAATTAAAATTAATAAAAAATTTCTTACAGTTCACAAATTCTAATGATAGATTAAATGGCTTACGGTGGTATTCTCAATCGCGAGTTATTGAAAAGAAAACCCACGGATTGGGTAACCCCCGCTCCAGGGTAACTCTCGTTTCTTATTCTCGAACTGACGGGATCCGTGAGTTATGTGTGGGCAAGATGTTAAAGTGGTTGTGATTGGACACTGATAATCACGTGACATATTGCTCACATTTTGCGTTGTATCTTGGCCCGAAATATTCGATCAGCTGTTTTTTTTAACACGCTTTTTTCGTTTTTCTCCTGTTTCTCTTGTTTTATTTTGCAACAATGTCGATTCATATAATAAAAAAGTGGGGCATGGTACAAATAAAGTTGGTAATATTATTAGAAAATGTGTTTTGTGTTAAATGTTATACAATGAGAATTAAAAAAACTCGTATTATTTTAAAATTTCAATTTATATTTTGATTGTGTACAAGTATAAATATCCTAATCTATTTTTCTTTTTGATTTAAAATTTTCCAGCAACCCTTGGTAGGTTAAAATAGAATGTATATAATCATTAATTTAAATAATTTCTAATGTCTAATAATTATTCTTATAGTTCATTATTTCTATAAAATCTTAGTATGAAAAATCCAGTTTTTTTTGTGAAGAATAAATTTGTTAATTGAATCTTAGGCCCCATTAAGTCACATTTATCTAAAACAGAACATGTTACTGAATATTTTCCAATTCCATCCAACAAAAATAATTACACTATTGGTATTAATCCGATTTTATTTGTCACAAAACACTATATGTGTACACACATTTATCAATATTTTACAATATAGAACAGAAAACAAATGTTACATATACAAAATATTTACAATTTTTCAGAAAGAGTTTTAGCTCCAACCGAGCAGCGTAGTTGGTAAAAAAGTGGTAGCCCGCTTACCTCTGGTGGTGAAATCCGCGAGTTACCCTCCGAAATCGGCGGGTTACCTTTAGATGAATAATCCGTGGATTTGGCGCGATCCGCAGTTGAGAATAATGATGTTTCGCCAATCTGCGAGTTACCTCCGGTTCGGGGATAACTCGCGGTTAACTCGTGATTGAGAATACAGCCGTTAACTGCACTGGCTATCGAACATGAAATAGCTGAACAAATTGATCAGAAAGTTTTCAGAATTAAAAGTCAGGGAAAAAAAACAGTGGTAATTTTTTATGTTTTAGTTTTTAATATATATATACATTTGTGTGTGTTTGTGTACTGTTAGCTCCCTTTTTCTTCGCAAGGATTATTCAAGTTTTATAGGTGTGCATTTATGAACAATTTTTATCTTTTTTTAATAATAGTTTTTTTTTACTTTGGGGTGAGGGGCGGCATTTTTCATTTCTGTCCGGGGCGGCAAAATTGCTAGAGCCGGCCCTGCTGTGACTCTTAATATTGTTTAATTTATGTGAATTCTAAAGCAGCTAATAAAATTCAAATTTTGAAAGAAAAACTAGGCACACACACACTACATTAAAGTCTATTCTTACAAAGCTTTATACCGCTTAGCAATCTGATGGTTTCTTCTAGCAATTACGACTTCCTGTCACTTGCGAGGAATGTCTGGAAATACACGCTTCTTCCTTCTTTTGTAAGTTGTCTTGGCACTGAGTGCGCGTATTCCAGCGTTTTGACGTCCCCTCTGAATGTCATAGTGCTGATATTTGCATACGCATCACCTTTCGACTAAGCTGCATTTTCACAGTACTAGTCACAAAATGCATTTGTTTCTAATGTTTTGCACGGTAGTGTATATATTTATGTAATAATTCCCTTTAATTTGCAATGGTCCTGACGCTTCAGGCAATCACATGCATGGAGTGCCTGCATGATAGAAGAAAATCTGACCTACTGAATGACGCCGGATTGAGATTGATAACGGATAGAACCGATTTCGACTGGTGTGAAGGCAGGAACTGGTTCCAAACTTATTTGAGCGGGAAATTACGAAGTCGAATCTTGGTCAGTCAGATTTGTTGTGGTTCGTACTGATTGCGAGTGACTGGGATTCGTTTGGTGTGAAGGGAGCCTGGGTTGGCAAGTACACCTGTTGCTTTAATCATGCAATCCCTTGATTAACTAGTCACTGATAAATGATTTACCGTTTCGCTATTAAATGGAATACCACGGCTATTAATAGAACCCAGCTCTAGATGCTACTTCTTTTTCAGGATTTGCTTTTTTAAACATCAATTGCCCAGATATCAACTCATTTTTTAAAGACTCATATTTTTATAACCATTGGCTGTCCATAAATTTGGAGTAATTCTGAAAACATGTAAGATATTGTATTCCTTAGAACTGATTCGTTCATTTTCATTGATATTCAAACTATACAAATTGCTTTTAAAATGTTCTGCACTGACTATATAAGGCGTGGCTATTAAATAACGAGACTGATGCTATATAACATTTATTTGAATATCATACCTATTATCACCTTTAACATACACCTCTCCTCTACCTCTACTACGAATGGAAGATTCGCTCCAAGTGAATCTTCCTTTGTTTGAAACACTATTGGAAGTCTTCTTGTGTCAGCGTACCTCTTTATTCAAAGGACTCAAATCTTTTTATGCAGATTTCACCTTAGGAAACAGATGTAAGTCACATGGTGCAAGATGAGGCGAATAAAACGGATGGTCTACTTGGCAAGAAACCTCTTGACAGTTAATACGGAATGAGCCAGCGCGTTGTCTCGGTAGAGAACCCATGACTTGTCCTTCCACGACGCGGGCCGTTTTTTCCCTATTCTTTCACGGAGTTTAACAAGAATGTGAAGGTAGTAATGGTGATTAATTGTTTGACCTTGAGGAAAACAGTGAAAGTGCACAATCCCATGTAAATATTTGGAAAAAAAAACACCAATCATTGCTTTGAATTGCTCATTCGAGCATTTTTGGCTCTTGGTGAAGATGGACTCTTCCAGAGCATAAATTGGCGCTTTATTTTAGGATCATAAGTCAAAAAACCACAAGTCGTTACACGTTATTATCCATATCAATAAGTGTGCGTCATTTTCAACGGCATTCAAAGTGTGAGTGAAAGCATTTTTGTGAGCTTCTTGATTTTCAAACGGGAGAATTGTAAGCATCATTTCGACACACACTTTTTGCACGCCAAATTATGTAAAATTTACTGCACGGATTCTTTGTCAATCGCTACAGTTTCTGCAATCACACGAATACTTAACCGATGGTCAGATCGAACGAGATTACCGATTTTTTCGATATTGTCATCCCTTTTTGACACGGAAAGGTGACTCGGGCGTGAATAATTTTCAACATCTTTATAAACGAGAGACATTACATCTGAAAAAAAAAACGTTCCAAGCTAAATAGCTATAGGTTCGCTGGAGTTTTTCGCTTTTTTTGCTTACTTCTCAGTAGCAGTGTAGTCTCGTTATTTAATACCCACACCTTGTATATACTTATGTTTTATTTCTTTTCCACACAAACAAAAATAGATTTCAAATTAAAATAATGCTAATTAATGGTATTACTGGTCACTCTCAAATAAAAATTTGGAGCTGTCCAACTTCAAACTGTTTCCAGGGACGTCTTAAAGCATGAGCCCGGGCCCAGGGCCTCTCCCTCGGTGGGGGTCTAGATGTGTTCTCGAATATGTTTTAATAAGATTATGATCCGAATAATTTTAATGGTCAAATATTATTCCCGTTTTTATTCTCCGAAAAACAAGGAATTTCAAACTGCATGTCAACAAGCAAAAAGAGGTCAGACTGAATTATTATGAGATGACCGTTGTCTACGTCTAGGCCTACGCCTAATACCTTAAATAATCATTCAACTAGCTCATTTAGTCGAAATGCGGCAATCGGTCGAGCCGGTTAGTACCTAAGTTTTTGTGATTGTGCACATTTGTTTTATTTGACGATGCATGTTATATACTGTCTACCTTTAAACATCTCAGGTAGGACCTAAGGCATCAAAGAGTTTTAAGACGTCTCTGACTCTATACCTTGAGATTTGGGAACGTACAGCATTTCGGAAGCGATCAGAGTTGAGATCACGAAGAAAACTTTTCTAGAACCTGCTCTAGCTATGCTTCAAGATGGCGCTGTATACTTCAACTATAAACAAATACTAATATGTTTCACGTGGTGCCATTATTCCTCAAAAAATGGCACTGTACTATTGAAAACAATTGTCCGTAAGTACAGACCAAAATTGTGAACGGAGTGAAGTCCACTACCACACCATGTAACCTCATTCACCAGCTAATCCTGAAACGAAAAGTTGCAGGTAATTTAAAACTATAGTATGTTGATATTATGAACTAGCTAGGTCTTGGTCCTTCGCAATAAGTTGAGAAACCAGTGTAGCCCTTAGGCTAAAAGGTTTGGAGACACTAGATCTATGCCATTCCACAAAAAAATTCTATTGAATAAATATTGCCTTTTAAAAGAATTAAAAACAGGAGCAGAACTACAAGATATATAGATACAATGAAGATTTCACGATTATGTGTGTGTGTGAAAACGGTTCCAAACCTCTTACAATAGCAGTAAATATTCACTCATTGTCCTGTTGAAACACTGAAGCAATCTAGTCTTTAAGGTAAAGAAAGACAAAGACCCCAAAACTGCAGACACGTAGCGACGGTTGTTCACTGTACTGGGGATGCGCCCAGTACACCTTAATTATACCTAAATCGCCCTTTTCTTAACATTTATAATAGATGAGTGATCAATTATTCAAATATTACAATCGCATACCATGAAAAATGAACCCATTTAAAGTGTACACACAAACTTTAAAAATAAATTTTATTCAAATTTACATAAGTTTTGTGGATTATAATAATAAAATCACTCACACACACATATATATATATATATATATATATACAGATGTACCTAAAAATTAGATAGTTAATTATAGTTCACACGAAATTCTCCTAAATTATTGTATGTAACACCCACTATATAGCAAGTTTAACATATGAACTTAAAAACAAAACTTAATAAATTAATTTTGTATATATACTCTATAAAAACTCGATTATTTAATATTCATTCATTATAAGTTTTGCAAAAAAGCAATGAATTTCAGAGCGAAGTTTGATTATTTATTCTAAAAATAGTTCAGATTTTTAGATTATGTGTGCACCACTTTTTATACTAGATACATATTCTTGCATTTTTCTTGTAAGTTGTTGGAACATTGTTTGGATTAAAAAAATTGGAAATTAATTTGATTAATTTTATTTAAAACCCTTTATAAATATTAAATAAGAGCAACAAAATGGAATAGGCGATTCCAGAAGTAATTAAATAAATTTTATAAAAAAAATAAATTATGAAAATTTTAACTTAAAGATTGAAACACATAAAATACAAAATTTTTTAATTTAAATTTAAGTGTAACTTTAAAATTTCTCTCTATGAAGTAAAATTAAAACTGTAAACTTTAATATAATGCTCGGTTTCATTTTTGATATAATATTTTTGTAATCATTTGCAGAATGAAAATGAAATATCAGACATACCATTTGGATAATTCAGTCCATTTGATGAATCTTTTCCTTCCCTCAGAAGAAGGCAATAATTTATCTAACGGGTTAAATTTTACAATGCACAACTTCTAATAAATGTCGTTTTTGGAATATTTTAATTTTTTAAAAATAATGTTGTTATCAATAATAAATAAATAAATAAAAACCACCCCACCATGTAAAGCAATTTTAAACATCAGAATTATAAATATGCTTAGTTGCTTATTTTGAATGGATAATCAATTGAATATCTTTTTTCAAGACAGTTTAGTTTAAAACTATCAGGAAAAAAAGAGCAATAATAACAAATATGCATGGTTTGAGTAGACCTAAACTATGCAAATGCAATTTATATTAGGTGGAAATTCAATCTATAATATTCTATGTGTATTATATATATTTTAATATCCATAATGTTTAATATATATTTCCTATAAATTAGTTGATTCTTAAAAAATTGTTAAGTTTACACGATTTGGATAAAATTGATTTTTTGGAAGGAAAAGCACCTAGAACAAGGAAATAAAAAATTACAATAAAACAATTTAATAATATATATTGGTTTCATAAATTTATGTATTGTATGAATTTTTATTCATTAATAATATGTTTAATTTTAGCACAATGCTTAACAGTAACTTTTGTAAAGCAAGATTGATTGAATACAATTTTTGGTATCTATCGATATGTTTTTATCAAAATAATTTTAATAATCCAATAAAAATATATTCAACAATATAATTTTCATTTGACTACAACTTTTAAAGGATTCCCTTTTATATATATATATAATATCACTTTTTCATTCACTACAGCAATGTAAAACCTATGATATAATGAGTTGAAAAAGCTTTATTTTCTTAAATCAAAGAAGCAGTAAAATTTTTTCAATTTAGACAACCCTATAGATGTATTAAACAATCTCATGTTTCAGTTATATAAGTCATAAGGTTTTAAATAAGATGTTTATCCATTTACTCTGAGAGATGACAAACATAACTTCTAAACATATTTATGAAGCACACACATTCAATCTATTTAAAAACTTATTACTTCATAACTACAGACAAATTTGTGCATGTGTGAAAGAATCATGATATGTATCTACATTTTATATATTACTGTAAGAATATTTTTACTCAAGATCTGAAATACCAATTTACACTTTTAAAAAAAACTTTACATAGCTATGTAACTAAAGTTCTAAAAATGCATTTTCTCTACTTATTTATTTCAAATTATGTTTAAAAAATATAATTTTGAAATTTCAATAGCTATTGCAAATAATGTGAAGATTTATATAAAATATGCAAATCCTCAACAAAAACAAAACATTTTCATTGTGAGAAAAATCACAAATTAAAAAAAGAATAAAAAAACTTGGTTACATATTTTTCAAAAATTAATTTTTCCTGCTAAAATATTATGCAAATCACCCCTTCCTCCAAACAGTAAATTTGAAGTTTAAAAAAATTTTCCAAGTCTTTATATAAACCTTATGAAATTAATTTTCATCCAATAATTAAAAAAAAACAGTAAACATCATTTTACAACATTTTTTAGTGGAAGACACTTATTTAAAGAATTGTAATAATTAGTAAACAACTTGTTAATATATTTAATATCCCAAAAGCATACACACATTAAAATTAATATAAGCAAAGAAACAACTTATAACCATAAGTCTAATGAGTATATTTACTTTCATAATGTTAAGTAGATTTTGAAAAACAAAAAAATACAGAGTATTTATGAATTATATGTTTTTGGTTTTTAGCAATATGTTTTTGGTTTTTAATATTTTTTGTTTGTTTTAGAAACAAAAATATAACACATTATTAAAATATAAAAATTACAGAAAAATGGATTGAGTCGAAATAGTAGACTTTGCAAAAATAAAACAGATAAATTACAAGTAAACATTTAAACTATTTTGAGTAGTTTAAATGTTTGTTTGTAATATATCTGTTTTATATTAGCAAAATGTATTAAATCGGTAATGCAGAAATAAAACTTAACATGTAGTGCTTAAAAAGGCAATAGCCTTACAATTATTAGATAAATTTTTTTAAAGTTTACAAACATGGCATAGATTGGAATCCATTACTGCATTAAAAATTGAAACAAACAAAAATACATACAACAAGTTGTCAATCAATTAAAAGAAACCAACAAAACAACCTTAAATTGAGATTACATATATACATACGGTATAGTTTTAAAATATAGCAGAGTATACACATATATTATGTAAAATTGGTCTTAAACATGACCCTTAATAACACAGAAATATGTAACAATGATAGAAATAGTGAAAAACGAATAAATGGAATTCTTATTATCGGATTATACAAAAAAAAAAAAAAAAAAAAAAAAAAAAAAAAAAAAAAAAAAGAGCTTAACTTATATTAAAATACACTCAACTAACAACAACAAACTTTTTTTTATAAAAATATTAAATTTTTTGAATGAATACTAAACAGGAAGAATTGTTCAAATTCCATTTGGATGAAATTTTGTACAACATTTTATTTTACAAGTAAATTGATAAAGAAGTATATTGCTAACCAGAGATTAGACTTTACAACTTTGTACAAGGTTTTAAACATTGATGGTAGCTTTTTTACACATTTATTGCAAAATGTATAAAAAGTTTGGTTTACTTTTTTAACATAGCTCAAATCAGGTTAATTCACAGTATTCAGTCCAACCATGATTAGGAGCACCTAACTTTAAAATTCCAACTGATCTGTCATTCGAAGCTGTAATTAAAACTAAAAAAAATATTAAGGAAAAATAATTTAAACAAATAATTGTAGTAAGAAATGAAAAAAGTACACTTCTGTTTTTTTTATGTACCTTACAATTAAATTTTTGTGGAAGAAACAATATCAACATAAACCCTGTAAATATAACTTAAAAAATAGTAGAACCGTGACATTAATAGGTTTTATTGAATATATGGAAGAAATATCTACAGGATATATAATTTTTACAGTACAACAATCAATATAACTATGTGAGTCACATGACGTCATTATATATACTACGAGTATCTAAATTCAAAATTATACAGTATCGAATTTCAGATTGCTTTTGAGCTGCTCGGGAGAAAATAAATGCTGTAACTAATTCTTAACCAATAAAGTTAACTAATGTTAAGGGTTAATAATAAAACTATCGGTATGTATATTCCCGATTGTGGAATTGGAAAAATTAGATAAGATTGTATTCCCCACACCAGATAACACTCTAGTAAAATTAAATAAGTTTTTAATCCGAATGTTTGTTACGTTTTAATCATGTGTCTGAGTTTCTCTACAAGGTGTATTAGTACAGCGGCTACAAACTTTGACAGATAGAGCAAACCTAGAGGATGAGAAATCACATAGAAATGCATGGCCGAAAACGTTTTCCTGGCGCGGTAGTGACGCCATAAAAGGCAAGACAGGATACGAATAAGAGGAGAAAACATGTTTATTATCCTTAGTATAGCAAAAAACTAAGAACATTCAAGAGACAATAAATAAGGGTGATAAAGGTGCACGTCTTTAGTATACAGGATTCACCAGATGATCAGATGGGAAATCCCGATATGACTCGCGCACTGATACCGGGATTGTTCTGTACCAGATCTAGTACACTCTCTTCGTTCGTTCTTACTCTTCGCTCACGTTCCTGTTTGTCCATGATGAAGGATCTGCTTGCTGCTGGACAATCTCTAGTGCAAAGTAGGCGTGGCCGGAAATCTCCTGAGGTAACGTTGGGCGTACAATCGCTGTGCGGCTCACCCATTGCAATCAGTGGCCTCGTGTGCCAGATGCATATCAGCAAGCTCAGTGTTCGTGTAACATTCCATCCTATTTCCACTCTATGGGCAGGCAAAATGAAGCTTCATATCGAAAGGGGCTGCAAAAACCGCGTGTACGTATGTATCATCATTTTATGCTTCGGTTTACGTAGCGCCATTTATCGTGTACACCAACCAAAAACTTCACAGCATTTTTGCTGTACTAAGAATAATAAACCAATTTCTTCTCTTCTTATTTTATCCGGTCTTTCTTGCATTTACTGTGGTCACTACCGCGCCAGAAGAGTGTTTCCGACCATGCATTGCAATGTGATTTTACATCGTACTTTATCCGTCCTGAATGTTTGTACTAATACACCCGGTATATTTTTATTATTCTTAACTTGATGTAGAATAAGATGTAATCGATAAACTTTCTGATTGGAGTTTCTTCAAAGTATTTAATCAGTGAATTGCGAACATTAAAGTTCAGTTAATTCCAGCTTTTTCACATAGGATTTTAATTAATTTTTTATCATTTGCGTTTTTGAAACGTAAAATTCTCGAATGAAAACTTTTCTAGAACAGAACAGTCAACATACACAATCCAGTATCTGTGATTCAGGTATAAGAAAAAGATAAGTTTCATTTAACAGATATACAACTATTGCTCTTTAACAAAATATACAGTTATTCATAATAGATCTTTGAAAAGATATCCGTAATCATAGTTTATAGAATAAAATCTACTTCACAATAGCCAGATTGATAAAATAAAGTTGTTTAATTTTATATAGAACGGTTTGTCATTAAAACCTTTAATATAATACTAGAATTAAAATTTAATAATTATGATATGATAAAACAATGATTGAATTTTAAAAACTTAAAACAGGTGTAAAGCAAAATAATTTAACAGTATTAGAATTCCAATATTTAAAACAAATATTCTATTTTCACAACATATTTCTATTATAGTACAACACGTTTTCATGATCATAGATATTCAAATATCATTGGAATGGTATTTTTCTTTAACAATTTGATCTAAACACCTTACTGATCATCGATAAAATATTCTTTGTGCTAGATACTGTTGAGTTTTCTTTAAAATAATTCCTTGGAAATCGGTAACCATTTTAATATGTAAAACAAATATCTCAATATCCTGAAAGAGAATTTATGATACAGCATTTCTCGCACCTTTTTTTAAAATAATAGAAGTTAAAATCGATTGGTAATAATATACAGAGGATAAACGTTCCAATTTGAATAAACAATTTTGGGCTTTAAAAGAAAATTATGAATTAAGCATTACAAAATATACTAGAGATAACTAAATATATGCCAAGTTGTCTTCAATTACAAATCCATAGCGGAGAACTTAAAGACACACAGACTGCTGTTGATTAAAATGAAAAGGATACATTCATCATAAGGCGACAAATCCAAATCTTGTATATCGGCTTTATGAGAATAAACTTCACCAAGATATGAATGGTGATTAGGATATCTTCTGTATCTAGACAAGAATATCATTGATTAGAAAGAATCCCAATGTAAGAATAAGCATACATATATATACACTCACTTCCAAAAGCTAAGCACGAAGATGTAAAATGCAAAAAAATCAACAAATACTGCTTTGATTGACACAAAATTTGGCAGTAAAGTAGCATATATATTTATACATAAAACAAAATCAATAATTATATGCAGAAATGAAAACAATATTAAATGTCTGTAAGTTATCAGATAATGTCATATTGGAGACTTAAAACAGAATTATGTATAAAGTGAAAATAAACAGCATTAAAATGAAAAAAAAAAGGACATTAATAGGGTATGTGATCCCCCCTCCTCTGTATGCAAAGTTTACACCTTCTGACCATGCTTTCAATTAGGTGGTCAACCACCGCAGAATTAAGCAATCGCCATTCTTGTTGTAGAGCAGTCGACAGCTCAATAAGAGTGGCTGCAGGTGGGAAACGTGAAGATACAGCACGGCCGAGAGCATCCCAAAGATTTTCAATGGGATTAAGGTCGGGTGAATATGCTGGCCATGCCATACGCGTAATCCCTTCACTCTCCAGGTAGTCATCGACGATGTCAGCTCTATGGGGGCGTGCGTTATCGTCCATTAAAACAAAAGTAGGGCCAACTGCTGCAGCGTACAATCTCACAATGGGTTCTAGGACTTCCTCTCGATACCGGACAGCCGTCACAGAACCCCGTTTAAAGATGTGCAGGTCGGTGCGGTATCCTAAGGAAATCCCTGCCCAAACCATAATGCTTCGGCCTCGGAATGCGTGATGTTCGGTGATGTTTTGGGGCTGATTGCGTGTTCCTTGTTTACGCCATATCCTTATACGCTTGTCATATGGCTCCAGAGCAAATCTTGACTCATCAGTAAACATGACATTGCCCCAATCAGACACAGTCCAATTGCCATGTCCCCGGTACCACTTTAATCGTGGACGGATAGAGGAACGGATAGAGATTGGACGGATAGAGGAACGGATTGGAACTTGATTGGACGGATAGAGGAACGCAAACTAGAGGTACCCGGGCATACAGTCCATGCATATGTAATCTTCGGCGTACAGTAGCTGCAGATATAGCCTTACCAATGGACGCTGCAACCATAGATGTCACATGTGTGTGGAGGTCGCTCTGCGATTCCGCTTGGCTACAATAGCAATATATCGATCTTCCGCGGGGGTTGTAACCCTTGGGCGACCGCCTACGGGCCTTCGGACAACTGTCTGTGTGGTTTGGAATTGTTTCCATAAACGTGAAGTTACAGAATGATGAACGCCGAAGAAAAGAGCAACATCTGAGATCGACTGTCCTGCTTCAATGCGCCCCACAGCACGCCAACGCTCAGAATCTTCCATTCGTTTTCTGGAAGTCATAGAAACACATATGTCTTGAAAACAAATTGTACGAAAGTTTTAAGCACCTTCTATCAGCACTTACAATCAACTTCTGTAACCCTTCATAAAGTTGGCTTCTTATAAGACTGCCCTTTTTGCATATTTCTTGACATGAAAGCATGATTGGCTGCTACCTAACATATTTGCATACTTCCATCTACCTCTGAAGCGAATTGCATCCTCTTCAATTCCGATTGGCTTTCGGAAATTAGCATTTTCTTCTCCGTGCTCAACTTTTGGAAGTGAGTGCATATATATATATGAAGTCTCCATTCATCCAAAAAGTTCAGTTAAACAAACCTACTTCATAGGAAATTATAATTTGTTTGCTTAATTAAAACCCTTTACAGAAATATTACTGATTATACATTTTAATAAATGGCTATAAAGAAAATGGACACCTTAATAATTTTTGAAAATATTATAGTAATTGCATAAAATTGGTATTACTCTAAATGGCTTGAAAGGAACTAAATTATAATGTTAATGCATAAACTTAATTAATGCAGTTAAATAAAAAAAATTCTATTATAAAATATATAATTATTGAAAAGATTTAGTTTCAATAGCTTAAAAGTTTAATTCGAATTAGATAGCTTATTCCAGAGATATTTGGAGAAATCTATTAGGGGCCCAGGGCCGCTTTTCCACTTAGGCACGTGCCCAGTGCGTAAAAGATTTGGGGGCACAAGAAATTGGCGGGTGAAAAGAGAGAAAGAGAAAAAAAAATTAAAATTACAGTGAACGTACAACCGCCTAGCGAATCGTGAGAGAAACATTTCTGCCCTCAAATAAGAGTAAAGACTGAAATGAGATCTACTGTGGAAAATGAAAAGCTTAATAGTTGATGTTGCTATGCGCTCAAAATGATATTGGAATGGAAATTCATTACAATGAAGTTATTAATGATTTTCTCGAAAAAAATCCTTCGTTATTTAAAGAAAATCTTCGCTGTACAGTGACAGTGACTCAACAAAGAATAATGATGTCAAAAAGTAAAAGACAGTAAACCGATAAGCGAAGAAAAAAAGATCCTAATTAACAAGTTGAAAACAGTTCATACATTAATATTTTCTCTACACTGTAATTGCAAACGATTTTATTAACTTACTGTATTAATTTACAAAAGGGTGGGAGGTCCGTGATGCCGTAAAGTAAGAAATAAACAGGATTGGCCAAACCATTCCTTTCGACTGTCAGTCCAGGACACAGCGGGTCCACAGGTGGTGGATAATGGAAAGACTCTTCAAAAGGCAAAAACACAGAAAGGGAAAAGAGTAAAATAGTGAGAAAATTCCTCCCGAAACAAAACAGGAAAAGTAAGAACTGATGGAGGAAGGTGTTCTGGAAATAGGGGGGGGGGTGTAGCTATGGAAGTGCCTAGGGGGTTAAAAACAGCCCTGAGGGTCGATGTACCACAGTTTCTCAGTACAATAACTTAAAACTGATTTTTCTCGATCCTTGATACCGCCCAATGATCGAACCGATCCTTGTGGTTTATAAACCAGTGCCTTAAACGTTATAATATCCAATCATCAAATTTGTTTTTGAATATTTTCTGAACTCTTGATGGAATCTACATTAAATTTTGGAGTTGTGAGTTTTATGGCATGAGCAATCGTACTATGCAAATATTTTGATATGGTACAATTCACAACTTTTGGTAACTATATTTAAAAATTTATATATTTTTACAACAGTTTAAAATTCGGCATTCCCAATTTATTTTTGTAAAAAATGTTAAAAACACCAGAGAAAATAATAACATTAATTTTAATGAATAACAAGTTATTATTTTAATACGATTTTGATTTAAAATTATTTGCTAGCAATATGTTGATGCATTTTCTGAGGAGTGTAGTAGTCTTTAGAATCAGTGCAACATTGAGTTTCACAATTGTAGCATAAGAGACATGAAAGTTTTGATGTTAATAAGGAACATTTTTCCTTTTTTGGACACTATTTCACATTTTGATCACTTCAATTATCTAAACTTTAAAGCAGAACACTAATATCATGCCCTCAAAAATACTCTATTGTAGAGGTGGGTAAATTTCTGCCAGTAGAGATGTATGAAAATCTTGTAAATAAAGCATAATAAACTTAATAAAAGATGATAGAATAATAGAGCATGTAGATTATTCATTAAAAAATTAATAGATACCAAATAGCAAGATATTTTTCTGATGCAAAGAGGTTATGAAGATTCAATGATTTATGAAACTATGTTAATTTTCAATATGAATCAAAGTTACATACTAAAATAATAAGACAGTAAATGCATAAGCACAAAATACTTTTCATTTAAATAAACAAGCGATTTTGAAGTAAAAAAACAAGTTGTTTCAGGATTAAAAGCATTTTAAGCGATTTAAAATAACAGGAAGTTCGAGAAACTGGGATAAAATTATCCATTATTGATTTCTATTTTATAAGAATTGTTAACCAAATAATTTCAAGACTTCTGAAAAAAATCCATAGCTTTTCTCCAATACACTAACTTTTTATTTCCAATCGACATTCATTCATTACCTTGAAATCTTTAAGAAATGTGTGTGTGTATATAATAGTTATCTAATTTCCATCTTAAAGAAAAATATTTAGAGACGGTTTTTTTAAAAAAAATGTATATGATACTTATTCAAAAGAAATAGTTTTTACAATCAAATTTATGAGTGAGTGAGTCAATCTCGAAGGCTTTTGGCGACAGATCTAGTAATTTTGAATCAAGGTAAAGTGACGAGGACGATACCTGTGTGTGTGTGAGAGAGAGAGCTGGCACCCCCTCTCCTAACTTTCACCCCACACCAACGGGAGGACGTTTGAGCCTCGACAGATTAAACACAGAGGGTACAAGGCTCGGACTCATGACACGCCGGCCACGAGTCCGCTGCCTTGACAACTAGACTATCAAGGCATACTTATCTTCTAAGGAATCTTATCTTATCTCTTCTAGGCATACTTATACTTGTCTTCTTCGGTATACATAAATCAATGAGTAATTCATTTTCAATGGACTCGATTCACCTGACGTCATAATCATATGATAATACGCTCAGCAAATTCCCACGTATTTGATTCGATTGAGTATTTTGGCAGAATTTTCGGATTTGCAGTTCTTATCATAAAGGAATGAAATCCTTTCATTCCTTTAGCTTAGAAAAAATACAATTTTTATTTTTATGCATTACTGATAGCTTCATAAATATTTTCTTGATTTCACATTAATATTTCCTTATTATTATTGCAAAATTACATTTTTAAATTCTCGGAACACCTATCGCTAAATTATGTAGCTTGGCGATTCTGGTCACAAAAAAAAAAAAAAAAAAAGACATTATACCAAGCCTTCCCCCCCCCCTCTCGTTCTACATTCTAACGCGCTTAATTTTTAAGTATAAAGGAACGCTATAAAAAAAGCTTAAATCTAATATTGTAAACTAAAACTATGTATATATTTAATAACTATTCAAAAAGCAAAATACTAGAAAATATATTAAAATATTAAGAGAATACTGAAAAATATAAAATTTGAATGTAAGTAAAAAATCGACGGTTAGCACATAACCACAAATGTAATACGATTAGTTGTTATTATTTACTTGATAGTCGCGTTACAATCGGCAAACGATCGCAGCGCCCTCTGGTGATGAATCGACCTCATATGTAAACACATGAAAACTAAATTTTTGATAAATACTATGACAACATATTTGGAATTGCTATCCCACTTCTGAAAGAAACATTGACTTATTATTTGTCACAAAAGTAGTCATTTTATTTCTTTGACCATTCATTTTAAGAAATTTAATTTGCATTTAAAACCTAATGTTGCAATTTCAATAATATGCATAAGCTAAACGATGCCTTGACTTTGTCAAAATAGTTTGAAAGCTAAAACCAAATCAAGTTTCCATTTGGAAATTAAATTTCTTTCATTTTCCGTCCTTTTACGGCGAGTGATGTTTTTGTTTTTATACCGTGATAAAAATTCACACTAAGAGGATTAATCATGTATATTTTATATGAAGCTCCAGGCTGATACTAGTAAATAATTCAATGTAGCTAAAAATTTGAATTTCCATGAACTAAAGTTCTTTTTGCACAACGCTTAAGTGACAAAAATTAATACCTAAATCTTCAATTCTAAGATACCATTCTATGTCATATGGGGCTGTGTTTTGAATATAAATGAACTGCTAAGGGCTGCTAACTGCTATAAGGCGCACACCATCATCCTTATCCAATCAAAGAAATATTAAATAAATTTAAGATACACGCATTTAACATCACAAGTTATCGTTCAGCAGACTTGAATTAATTTCTTTTGAAGCTTGAATGTCGTTATACCAATATTAAAATGTAATGATTTTTAGATAATTGATTTTAGTTTTAAACTTCCTTAGAATCCTACTTGATTTGGCTGATGAAAAACTAGAAAGGGACAATATAATGATTTTCATATCATTGTGAAATTAATCTTAATAACATGACTCTTCCACAGAAAAGATTAATACTTACTTTCGAACAATTCCGCCATCACAAGCAGTGTATAAAATTCCACCGTTTGATGTATACCTAAAGTAAGAACATTAATATGAAGTAAATCAAATGAGAAACTATAAGATTATAAATTAAATAATAATTCCGTTGTGAAGCAATGGATGTGATTCCATAACAAACGTTATAAAATGTCATCAATAAATAATTACCGCAATTTCCAGACAGGTAAATCTCCATGCTCCCGTAATCGTTCTTGAATACCAACTTCTGGTATATATCCAGATATTACATCACCACCCACCATCATC
This sequence comes from Trichonephila clavata, assembly GCA_019973975.1. NCBI lineage: Eukaryota > Metazoa > Arthropoda > Arachnida > Araneae > Nephilidae > Trichonephila > Trichonephila clavata. The sequence continues at coordinate 126,759 of BMAO01023808.1, read as the reverse complement.
AAACCTACAGGGGGAAAAAATTACAATTTAATTAACATAATTAAATTGTAATTTTACTTCATTATTTACATAATTTTACTATTGATAATAATGTTGACAAGCAGCACCATTTTTTACAAATAACTTTGAATAACTTTATACATAAATTATAATTACTAAATTTCAAAAAAACATTAATACTTTATAAATACGAAGCATTTTTATTATTATTTATTGATATCACATGTCAAATTTCTGCAATACTATCTTCTAGCCGTATTATTGAGGTGACCAATTTTCTTAGCATGAAAAAGAGGACGAAAAATTTAAAAACAATTTACAACATTAATATATGAAACATTTTATTAATTCAAACCAAAATACTCTACAATACGTTTACATCTTTTTAATTATTTTCTTACACGAGTTTTCCCATTGAATGAATTTTTTTGGCAATATATCACTTTCTAATATAACGGAAATTTCGGAGCAACACTGCGAGAAACGGTTATTCAAAACTGAGAACGAACTACTCACTTCTGAGTACTTCACATATTCAAAATAGCTCCGATGCAAACGTACTCAAATTTGAGAATCGCACATACTCATTTCTGGTAACAAGTACGTACTCAAAATGGAGACATCAGATACTTATTTTTTCATCTGTTTCAGGATCAAATTTGAGAATGAAAGAACAAATGAGTACGTATTGCCCTCTTTTTTGAGTTTGTTGCTGTTTTAAATTTGAGAACGAAACAAGAAAATGAGTATGTAAAACACACATTTTTGAGTTTGTTGCTGTTTTAAATTTGAGAAAGAAACAAGAAAATGAGTATGTTATGTACTCATTTTTGAAGCTGTTGCTGTATCAAATATATGAGTTTGAAACAAAAAAAATGAGTAAGTATAGCATTGACTTCCGATTCTGTTGTATCTAATATGAATTGGCCACAGGCATGTTCTCAAAATGGAGACTTCACATACTCATTTTTGAATCTGTTACGGGATCAAATTTGAGAATGAAACAACAAAATGAGTATGTAATGCACTCATTTTTGAGTTTGTTGCTGTTTTAAATTTGATAATGAAATTACAAAATGAGTATGTAATGCATTTATTTTCGAGTTTGTAGCTGCCTTAAATTTGAGAATGAAACAACAAAATGAGTATTTATTGCATTCATTTTTGAAGCTGTTGCTGTATCAAATATGAGTTTAAAACAATAAAATAAGTACGTATAGCATTCATTTTCGATACTGTTGTATCTAATATAAATTTTTAACAGAAAAATATGTATCAACTTGTGACGGGTGCTTACGCGTTTCACTAACCTTCTCTCAAATCTTTAAAGACTTTATTTATTTTAACCAATCTCCGCCGAGAGCCAAAGGTGTGACTTATGCAAACAAGATAGTTTCGGGTTTAGCGAGTTCGAAAAAGATATAAAAGGGAGAAATGAAATGAAGAGAGCGAGGATGACTACGAGGTTGATTAAGAAGGTGATTCTGAGAGATTAGTTTAACTAGTGGAAGTATATTCGCCGGAGGAAGACTATTGAAAAAGGTTCATTAATTCGGTTCGGGACGGAACTGAAGATATCAAAGATTGAAGCCGCTCCTTAGAACAAGCCAGTATTAGAGAAACCTGCCTTAAAAAGGTATCAGGTCAGTTATTTTCATAAATTAGATATAAATGCGTAGTTTGATTGTATACGTTATTCTCCGTGGTTTCAGTTAGTATTCCGTCGTTCATAATCGGGTTCTTCTCGCACTCCACTGTAATTTGTTGTTCTTAAAGTTTGATTAATATTTGTGTATTTCTCTATTAAGAAAGATTAATAAATAATATTGATTTATTAATTAAGTAGTCGTTAATCATGAATCCAACATACCCAAATTTAGATAATATGCAAAGGGGAGTTAATAATCATAGGGGTAGTGAGAGACTACGACAAACTCAAATCTTAAGGGATTTAAATATGTGGTACCTAAGTTGTAAATATTCACTTTCTCCAACTTACATATTATTTAATATACATTTTATGAAATTTTTACCACTTAACTTCGAAATCAAAATTCTTTTTACTTTTACTGTGTGTAACAAAAAAATGCACTCATGTGTTACAGCAAAAGTGCCAACGTTAAAGGTAACTCGCCAAATTAGCAGCCCCGATTCGCACGCATCGTACGCGCTGAATAAGCAGCCATGTACTTCTCTTTAGAAATGTCGCCAATATGGTTGCGATAATACGCAAGTACCAACAAAAATATTAGTTTTAGAAATAAAAATGCAACTATTACTTATGATCATTAACTGCATATTTTCGAAATTATACCTCAAATTTAAATCTTTGAAAATAACGAAAATAGATTCGATGTAACAGTAAACAAATGTGTAAGCAATTCGAACCAGTTCCAGAAGCAATTTGGTTCATTAAAAGTTATATTTATGTTTTTCCAAAAAGCATTATATTGTTTCTTTAAAATCCTATACAAGCAGAAAATGAAATTTTATTTAAATTCAGTCCTTCACAATAATAAGTTATTAGAAATATCTTGGAAACTTATGATGAATAACAGATTTTTCATAGTAAAAATTTTAAAACAAAGTAAGAAAGAAACAGTTTTTACATGTTATGTAACATGAAGAAAACCCCTTTGACTAAAATAACACTCATTAAGACCAGGTGTGTAAGTATTTTTTTATCAATTGTTTTGTTTTAATAGCAACACATCCAGAGGGAAATAAAGAAAAATGCATTGCAATATATATTACAAATACAGCTTGTTTTTGTTCATATCAACTGATTTTACACTCTCCTATCACCAAAAAAAATATTATAGTTTATAAGTTAATGTTTTTTAATCAAAAATTAAAATAGGTAAAAATTTCAGTCCTTAGAAAAATATAAAAACAACTAAAATAGTAGATTTTTACATTTACAAAACATTTAAAATGCACAAGTTTTTAACCAACTGGAAAGAGTTTTTAGAGAAGTTTTCAGCACCCATTTAAATAACATCCTAAGGACCGGTAGAGAGAGAATCATTATCTAGCCCTTTTAATTAGTGTACAGCATTTTATTTTCAATGCCTCTTTTTGATGTGTAACATCTTTCCTCTCTATTACTGGAGATTTGTGGGAGTGATTTCGTGAAAAGGGACGGAAATGCGTAACAGGAAGTTGGGGAAGCGCGCGCTATTTAATTTGACCAATCAGCGCGCTTGGTGGTGTCTCTTTGCTACCCTGGCAGTGAAGTTCTGTTTTTTCTCCTTCATTCGGGAGGGGCTCCGCTCCCACCCCCCTGTGGTCTAGGCCGTGGGATCTTTGTTTTTGTTTTCTCACTTTGGGATCTTTCAGGGCAACCCTCAGACCGAGGGGAGATTTCGTGCGCGCAGGTCTCCGCGCTAGCCGTTTCTCCCCCTCCCCACTATTGCCAAAGTCGGTTACGGGCCGCTTCGGCTCACCTTTCCAGTTCGTAACTGACACAGATAACACTCACTACAACACAAACACCCACACTTACCTCATAATTAATTAATTTTCACTCTAATTACGTTAAGTCTCAATAAACACGCACTAGTATTTCTTACACACATTAAAAATAATTTTTTCTCTTCACACCCTTAATACTTTCTCATTTTAATCTCTTTTATGAACTTCTCATAAAATTTTTTTTTCTAACACAGTGCGGGCTAAGATTTGAAAAATAAGCGAACCAAAACTACCCCAAAACCCAAGCGATTGGAGGTTAAGTTTCCCAGCGGGAAACAGGCACTCCGTCATCATTCTACCACTTTAGGATCAGAGAAGAAGCTAAGTCCTTTAGACAGAGTCGTGGTTAGACAATGACGAACGTGTTTCGATACCTGACTTCGATTGCTGCGTACAATTTAAACAACCGGGCCACAGAGCAGCTGGTGTGCGATCTATCGTAAACAGAACAACTCGCATGTTGTGGCTCGCATATGGATATTACTTATCGTCAAACAAGTGAACTGGGTATTGCTAGTCAAGATATTGGGGACATATGTGCGGCAAAATGCTTATTTGAAAATGGACAAACAGTGATTTTGGTGGTCGTATACATTTCTCCGAATCAAACGGTTCAAAAAATTAAAGATTTCCTGCATTTTTTACTTTTACCATATACCGAAGGTGGTTCTGCTCTTTTTAAAAAAAAAAAAAAAAAAAAAACTATCACTTGCTTCCCATGATTTTGAGTGGTGATTTTAAAGTTAACTTCAGTTTGCTAGAAGCCGAGCCCCTCATAGTTTTTTGAATGATGAACTCAAGCTCGAAATGAACCCAAATCGAAATGTTTCGACAACTAACAGTGGTACTGTTATTGACGCTATTTTTCAACGGTTTTTAAATACTTTGAAAACACAAGTATATGTGTCATATTTCAGTTATCATAAATTATTATTACCGCTCTTCCCCAAATTGAACAAGAATAATTATTTTTGATAAAAAATTGCATTACTCCTTGTGTTAATTAAATAAAATTTTCATTAAAGATGTAATTATTCCATAGAAAATTATTTCCAATCATACTCGATTCATTTTTTTCAGGATTTAAGTTGCTATTGCGAATTTACCACGATAACATGTCAGATGTTACACATCGTATGCGTCTACTGTAAGGCTCGTTTTTTTCAATGATTCACTGTTAACAAGAATGATAAAACAGACCAAAATCATATTTTTGAAATATTTATTCTTGAAATTGTACACATACATATCATACATTAAAAAATAAACAAGAATATAAGAGAGATTTTTGAAACAACATGTTTTCATACATAAGCTATTTTTTATTGAATTTTTTTATAAACACTATATAATCCATATTATAGTCAACTCCATCCTTATTTGTACAGCACAGTTTATGTTTTAATGTAATATACATTGAATTATCCTTTTAGATATAGGAAGTTCTAATGTGTAAAAAAAAAACATAATTAAACAGCTTTTTTTTATATTTTTATCAAATCATATTTTGAAGTTACTAAATGTGAGAGAAAATACATTTCAAAAAGTGTTGTTTCAAATAAATTACAGGTTAGGATATGTAAGTCATCTAAATTATTTACTGAAGAATTTACAGATAGCTGGTTCTGAGAAGAATCTTAAAGTTCCCTCATTAGAGTAAAATCTTCGCAAATGTTGTTCATAATTATATAGTTTTCTACAAAAATTAGCATAACACATGTAGTGTTATGCTACCCCCAAATGGCTATTTTGAAAATGATAACGAAAACTGTTGTGAATATAAAAATGATTTATGTGAATGAGAGTGGCTGCATGGCACCACGTCTTTGTAATTGTGAAGAGGTTGTGTGACGTCACTATATTCTGTACATAAAAAGGGTGAAGCAATCACGTGTTCTTGCTCTCTGGGCGGTTCTGAATAAAGTTAGTTACTTTAACTTACTGACTGACGACTGATTAAATGTGCTAGTAAAGAGATACAATATTTCTTATATATTATTAAAGATGAAGACTTCGAAAATTTCATTTCATCAGAAGGTATTAGTTGGAAGTTTATTGTTGAGCTTGCCCCATGTTGGGGATTCTTTTACGAGCGTCTAATGAGATCGATCAAAGAACCTTTACGAAAAATAATCGGTAGAGCTCATCTAACATTTGAAGAAACAATGACCATCCTTGCTGAAATTGAAAATGTTTAAAATCACCAACCTCTGACTTACGTTTCTGATGATATATCTGATCCTGAACCTCCTATATATATATATATATATATATATATATATATATATATACTCCGGCAAACTTTCTTTTAGTTGGATACAAGAATGATTATCCCTTCAATTTTTCTGAGTTGTTAAATAATTCCATAACTAGAGAAAGCTTGTTAAAACGTAAATTTTATCAAGCCAAGCTGTTGAGTCAATTTTGGAAGAAGTGGAAAAACAAGTACATACTAAATATTAGAAGCTTCCCTCACTTTCCTAAGCCAAGTGTTGAAAGAAATATGAAAGTTAGTGATGTTATAATTTTTGAATGTAACACCAAATCCAAATTTTTATGGGATTTGGGATGCATTATTAAAGTTATGTAAGGACGTGATGGACTTGTTCGATCCTAACTCCTAATAGTCGATTTTTAAATGGTGAAATAACGATAATAATTATGTTATTAACGTTAATGAAAAATTGGAAGAAACTAAATAGCACAATAACGGAAAAAGAAAGTGACAAAAATTCAGAGCGTAAGTATTAGAAATTATTCCAGCATATTGAAAAATGGGAAGAATCTCAATTAGGCTACAACATGCGATGTTTTTAGAAAACAAAGTCTTTATGACACTATTTTAAAATGTTTCAAAAGGGAAAATAATCAGAGCTTCTTAAAAGTAGAAAGATATTTATTTTCTCTCAACAGGACTCTTTGAATCTTGAATTATCAGAGATGATTGCTTGTGTAATCTTTGGCTTTATCTCAATACCTTGAATACTTATTCTTCATACAATATACTCATATCATATGACAAATTAATAACGCGTGGAATGTTCGCATTCAGTGCCAAGGCAACTTAAAGAGGAGGAGGAAGGACGCATTTGCAGACATTCCCTACAAGCGAAAGTGAAAACGTACGTTTAGAATGGAAATTATCAGGATATCTTTTTTTCCATGTGGCAGAATAATCGGTAAGCTTCAAGTGGGGCGTAATTTAGCAAGTGTTGCACAAGAGTTTGGAATTGTCATTTGAAACGACAGGAACAGCTGTAAAAAGGCTAGCGGTGGTAAGCTTATATAGGAAAACAGCTACACGTGATGACCGGTATATCGTTCTGTAGGCGAAAAGTGACAGGAACCCGACATTCAGTAACATTGTTCAATGTCTGCGTGCGGCAACCGGGCGACGGGTTTATAGTGACCAGAAATCAGCATGAAGGTGGCCTATTCACCTGTAGTTCTGAACGGCACCGTTCACTGTAGTATCAAGAACACGAAGCGACGGTTGTTCTACTGAAATATTAATGTTTTATATTATAATATTATGTCATAAATTTTCATACTACGTTGTTTCGGGGAAAGAGTCCTGTGTGTTATTGAAGACCCGCCGTGTAGAAGGATGTGTTAAATCTGGTAAAGCTCAAGGTCCTCATATTGGTGTAGAGTGGAAGTCTGAAAAGTTGGGAGCTTGCCCAGATGGCGTCCTCGTTATTTAACCAAGTTTCAAAATATCAGGGTTCACCACAATTTTTTAAATTGTTGCACAATTACACATATATATATACATGAAGTTAAAAAAAAGATCACATTTGATCAAATATATAAACTTTTCCTGTTTTCCAGCTTCTCGATAGATGCTATTGACTTTGAGATGTTCTTGATCTGAAATTACACTATTGTGCACAACTTAAGCAACAAATGTATTTTTCAACAAGCAACTATGATATTGTTGAAAAGGGATTTTGCAATCAGTATAATGAAAAGGTAGCTTAATAGAAAGGTGATGCATATGCGAATATTAGTACTAGTAAAAAGGTGATGCATATGCGAATATCAGCACTAGTAGAAAGGTTATGCATATGCGAATAATCAGCACTAGTAGAAAGGTTATGCATATGCGAATATCAGCACTAGTAGAAAGGTTATGCAAATGCGAATATCAGCACTATGACATTCAGAGAGGACATTACGACACATAATCACGTGAAATTCGAGCACTCAGTCCAAAGGCAACTTAAAAAGGAGAAAGGGCATTCCATAAAAGTGAATAATGGCGATATGAAACCATCAGAATGACTTTACTCATGGTAGAATAATGAGCAAACTTGAAGAGGGTCATAGTTTGAGGAGTGTTGTTTAAGAGTCTGGAATTGATAAAAGTATAGTTTCAAATGCTTGGAAAGCCTTCCAAGTGACAAGTGTAGCTGTAAGAAACATTTGCAATGGTCGGCCGAGGAAATCAACAAGTGATTGCCGGTATATCGTTCAACAGGCGAAAAGAAATCAGAACCAAATATCAAGCAACATTTTCTCAACAGTTGCGTATGGCAACTGGACAATAAGTATCACGGTTTGCTGTGGCCACAAATCTGCATAAAGGTAGAACGTCGTTCCGAATCCCGTCGCCATTAACAGCAGTTTATCAACCGCACCGCTTACATTGATGTCAAGAATACAAAAGACTGGACATCTCATTAATGGAGTCACGTTCTGTTTACTGGTGAGAGTAGTTTCTCAGACTATCAACGGAAGTTGATAGGAGGGAGATAGGGACAGGTTTCACCCCATAAAAATTAAGGTAAAAGACTGTTGGAGTGGAGTGCTTGTATGGGGAAGGCATTATCTTGAATGGACAAAATGAGCTCCATATTTCCGACAGCCGCTTACTTACCGGAGTTCATTACAGCGATGAAATTATCTTTCCACAAGTTCATCTGTTCCAAAGTGCAGTTGACCCAGATTCCGTTTTTGTGGATGACATTGCACGTCCATGCAGGTCCTCTGCTATTGAGGAGCTTCTAGAAAGTGAGGATATCTACAGAATAGATTTGGCCAGCCTGCTGCCCTGATTTTATCTCATCGAACATGTGTGGGATGCACCTCCAGAGAACAAAGTAAAAACTCTTACCTCAAGAACTGCTGGACTGAACCAGTGACGACACAGCCGATAGTAGAAGTCATATCCCTCACCAGGGGACTTAGGCTTGTTTTTTAACCTCATAGCCAAGCAATGTTTTTTACCTGTGACATTCTTTACAAAGAAAGCTTTTTTTTACTTTGTTTCATAATTTATGAGTGCAATTCATTTTTAGCTACTACGTTTTCATCAACCCTTGAGTGCTATATTGTGCCTCTGTAAAGTAAATTTCATGTCCCCAGATGAATTTTTTTCGGAATTACGGTAAAATCTGTAAATTTGCTAAAGTTTTGCCTACTAACCTAGAGAGAAAATAACTAGACACACATTCTCTGAAAGCATAAGAGAAATTTGTTGTCTCTCAAACCATATATATTGCCGCCCATCCGGTATGGTTGTTAGTGATGCTGACGGCGGTGACGTTGGGACTGGGTTCTAATCCAGGAGAAGGCATGGATGTTTGTGTCATAATCTTTCCTTCTTTGTGTTGTAATCCCCTGTGTGATACATTGTGTGGTGCACGATGTTTATAAATGTTCTCAATGAAAAAATAAACCATATATATTTGGAAACTTCTCAAAATAATTTAAGAGAAATTCAGAAGACAATTACGAAGTTTCCTGACACTTAAATTTCAATAAGGAAAATTCCGGTACCATAGAATTGAAAAAGGCACTGTATGTATAAAATCAGCTAATGAAAAGGACAGTCGCAAAAAAGGGGGGGGGGGAGGCATTTTAATAAGCTTCGCAATTTTCATCTAAATAGGACAAAAATAAAATCAGTACTGGATTAATACAAAATTATTAATAATTAAGATAAAGATTTAACTAGTCAGCTTAGTTCACAAACTTCTAAAGAAGAACTCATTATTGCTCTATTGATTTCTTTTCATGTATTTGGTGTATCACTAAAAGGAAAAAATGCCTAAATTTTGAATTTTGTAAAATTCTCTTGGAAGGCTTCTCGATTATATAGGGGTTTACAAAAATAACCCCCCAAATGTAAAATGAGTGCTCAAACATTTGACGATATTTCTTAATAATTCTACAAAAATTCGGGGGGAAAATTACAAAGAAAAATATTTCTTACAAAATTCAATTATGAAAAAAATTTTAAAAAATTATTAAATGTAATGTCTGAAGTCTTAATATTTAACAGTTTCTGAGAAAAAGGTATATAGGTTAGGTGTACGTGATGATATGCTAATATGTGATGATTTTTGTTGTTGCCCGTAAAGCTTGTTTTACACATAAAGTTACATAAATTTCATGTTTAAAAATATAAAAACAATTTTATTAAGAAATTATTTGACCAGTTTATCAGTTATTGAGATCTGATACTTTTAAAAATACTGTTTGCATTTGTATATACAAAACATTAATGAAAACTTCCGAGAAATGTCATATAATCACATATTTCAAAATTCTTACTTTCACATTTTGATACATTATTACAAGGCATTTATGATGTTTAATTCTCAACTTTGAGTTAATGTTTGTTATTCATCACAGTTAAATCTTCTTCAAAAATTGATACAGATTTTGAGAAAACTAATGTAAATATTACAAAACATCTTGTTAAACTAAAACTGAAAAATGCTATGTATGTATTTTCTGGGCAATTTAAGTAAAATAGGAAACAAAAAAGTCTTAAAATAAATATAGGATAAGCTAATGTGTAATAAAATGGGACAAATACATGTTGTAATTCATAATTTTTGTGATGAAGTGACATTTCATATTAAAAATGCATTTCCCTCTAAATCATAAATTTCAAACTGCATGTTCCTTTTTCTCAGAACCTATTCAATGGAAGCACTTGCAATCTTCACTGAATATTACCGATATGTAACTATATATACTGAAGTGAACTTTTATTAAATTTCTCAATATATTTTTATAAAAGTCAGTTATCGTAAAAAAAAATGACAATTTTCAAAAAATTCATAGTAATACTTTTGCGTTGAGTGTTTTTTTAAAAAAAAAACTAAATAATATATTTGAAAAAGCTCACTTCAGTACAAATAAAAATGTCTAATTAATATACAGACAAAATTTAAAGTTTTTATATTTAACAGTTTCTCAGAAAAAGGTACATAAAATAGCTCAATTTAACATCAGCGGTATAGGGGTACCGACTACACTTAGTACTCAATTATTGTATTATTAACATATGCTTTTAAATTTAAAAACGATTTACATAAAAGTGATGTGTAAGAGTGAAAGTTTCCTGGCAGAGTTCCAACTCATTTCACTTTGGAGACGGGCCCTTACTAGCTTCTTGAAAATGGATAAAATATAGGATTTTCAAAGTTCCATAACTCGGCCAGTTTTTATCGTAATAAAATGAAACTTTTCGTGTTTACTTTGTTTTTGTGTGTACTGCATCTTTTCCTAAATATAAGTGATAGGACCTGGGGACCATATTAAAATTAATTTTTGCAATTTTTTTTAAATGGGTTTTTTGGTTCGAAAAGCACATAAAAACATACTTAACCTGTTTTTTCAAATTGGAAGTGCATATCTAAACCGAACGGTGTGGGAATTAGCTATTGGGTCACATTAAGGCTGGACACCCTCTGTATATTTATTAAATTAACAATAATATGAAATACACAATAATACCTACTGTGAAATTCATCTTCAGCACCAGTTCTATAATCTTCAGGGGTTGGAGCAATAGAGTTAGCAACATGATCAACTTCAAAACAATGTAGATAACGGCCATCTAGTGTTGTAACCTGTGGCAGAAGTAATAATTATTTGCATGAAATGAATTTAAATAAATATTTGGATACAGAAAAATCTGAATATATTTTTTAAAAATCATAAAGAAAGAAATGCTGATGGAAAGCAAAGCAAAGAAAAACAATAACAGAAAGGGCTTCCCAAATTGTATGATTTTATCATACAACATATATTTTCTACGAGGGTCACTCTGAAATTTTTGAGATACACATAGGTTTTTAAAGTTATTTTTACAAAATTTTAAGAGTGCTTAAAGTAGCCTCTTCAAGTCTCAATGCACTTTTAGAGACGAAATTTCTACCGATTAAATGCCTCAAACTATTCATTTTTTGGAATAGATGAAAAAATGTATTTACAGCCACATCCATCTCTTCTTCTGAATGAAAACGACGTCTATGTAAGTTTTTCTTCAAATTAAAAAATAATCAAAAGTCACGCATAGCCAGGTTTGGAGAATAAGATGGATGTTTTATCACTTTAATTTGTTTTTAAGAAATTTCGCTTTTCAAGATAATTTTTGTTTTTTGTTTACTATTATTACTACAAATTATACCGATATTTGATACAATAAGCTTAATATTGTACAGAGTACTCATTGTTAACGTTATTTCATGACTAATATATGACAGAAGAGGGAAATTTTTTTTTCGAGTAATGCAAGAGTTCAAAGTCGATATGGCTGGAAACGCAATCTTTAAAAGGAGACGGTTAGAGTATCTCCCCTCCCCCCTTCCTGGCGTGGCGAGAAGAATTGATTCTATGTCTGGGTGCGAAGGTTTCTTTAAAATAAATGTTAATACTTAAAATTTAGACCCCATGTCTTTGTTTTGTCCGTGCTCATTCATATAATCAATCATCACTTGTAGTTAAAAATTATATGAAATATGAAGGATATCTGATTCTCTCATCAGAACCATTATTGCACATTATACACTTACGGGAATATTTCATTGTTTCCGAGATGCTTATCGATTTTCATGTCCAAATGCTATTCTAAAGTATTATTCAGGCATTACAAGAATTTTTAGAGTAATTGTAACTATTATTGAAGAATAGCATTTATTGAATTCCAAAGCAAATAAATATATAAGGTTTATATATAGCCATAGACAAAAATTATCAGCCTAATACATAACTAAATAATTTGATTAAGAAATAAATAAAACGGATTCAATTTATATATATAAAACGTAAGGAATATGTAGAAACAATATGATTTGCCAGCCCTGGGAGGCCCATCAATATTTTAATAAATTTTGAAATATATATATGTGAAGGTGAGCATTACTTTTCAAGGCTTTGCAGGTACGTTCAACTCATTTATGTTCCAATTAAATGTAAGTTACACCTTTGCATTATTCATTAGACAACATCCAACATGAAAGAATACAGAGGAAATCAATAAAAAATACAGTTAAGTTTACAGCATTACAAAAAGCTAAGGCTAACTTATGAAGCACACAGAATAAGAATTAAATAAAGTACACAATATAGCTACTGAAAATACATTCAATTCATAAAAAGCTTCGGAAATGAGATTTGGTTATATGTAATCTCAGAATAAAATGCTTATTTAATACTGGGATTACATAATTAGTATAGATAGGTGACTAAAAATATTCAAGCAAATGCAGAATTTCAACACTGAACAAAATAATAAAGTAATTACAAATCAAATATTGAAAAACTTCTATAATGTATTGAATTAAGAATACGTATTTTAAATGCTATAAAATACACTATTTCATTTCTCACTGCCACAAAATTAATGTAATGCAATTATGATTAATTTAATGCATGCAACTTTAAAATTATTTACACAAGGAAGACATGTAAGGCAGAAAACAGTGTAAGCTGAAATTAGTTAACTTAACAGGCAGAAGCTATATTGGTTCTATAACTTTCTGGATTGGTTTCCCAGATTTAAGAATCAGAACTACAATTGCAGTTTTCCATGCGACTTAATTTAAAGATATTGTTGATTATGTTAGTAATTTTGAATATTATTATTAGAGGTAGTTCTTAGAGCATTTTCTTAGTAATCCCCATTGCTACCAGGGGATTTTTTGATTTTTATCTTTTTAATATACTGAATAATTTCCGAAGGTAGAAGGGAGGGGGAGGTTATCAGTATTATTCTTGTTTGTTATGTATGCATCGACAACATGTTTAATTGCTGCATCTTTTTGTGGGTTATGAATGTTGTTTAATTTGAATTGATTCTTTAGAAATTGAGCAATTGCTGGAATCGCTGAACGAATGCCTATTTGGGCCACTAAAGGCGGAAATTCAGGGAGGGAAGCTTTTTTCTGAACGCCTTTGACAGAGAATTTGACTTCGGTGTTCAGAGTTGAAAGGGTATCTTCCCATGCTTTTAATCTGTAATTCTAAGCTTCTTTTTAAATTCCTACTATTAGTTCACACTCTTCTCCCTATATATATATATATATATATATATATATATATATATATATATATATATATATATATATATGTAATAATCCCCATTAATTATTCTTAATAACTTTTAATTGCCTTTGGTCCATCCCTTCAGGACCAACGTTTTAGTAACAAGTTAACCAGCCGTCTAACGAGAGGATTTTAAACTACATCCATCCACCCACACAGATCACGTGATTTAAGCTGCCTATATATACCGAGACTCTTGGAGACCGCGCTCTCTTTCGTTTCTTCTCTCTTGTCATCATGTAGTCGGCTGCAGCTAGTGTTTGTGTATTTGTTGTGTATGTTTCGTTCTGATTCCATCTATCTGTGTGTCTTCATGTTCAGTGTTTAATAAAGAAGAATAGCTTTTCCACACGAGACTGCCTCTTCCATAGTAATGAAAATGCAACATCAACCATATAAGGAAATACCAACACCGGCCACGCTATCAAGATCTTCGCCAAAAGTCGTCCTCCTTTACTAAATCCATCATTACAACATCGTCGTATTACAGAAGCCGGCAGGACAGTTTCCTGTGCGGGAAAGAAGCCACTTGCCACGCCCTGAAGTGAAAATTCTACAAAAGAAATGTGAACGAAATAAGTCCTCGAAAGGGTATTCCCCTTTTCGCCTGATAACAAGTACGGGGAAATTCCCGTTACTTATGTGCTTCAAAGTGGTGGGGGAAAAAATTCCCTTGTAAAGCTTAAAGTGGTCTGCATGTTTTGTATCAAAATGAAATCTTTATCATCAAATATGTATAAAAGAAAAAATCAACCTACAATTGAATCAACAGTTCGTTGCTCAAATGAAAATAAATAAATGAATAAAACTTTCTAACCTTGAAGTGCGCGAGATATGTTTTTGGCAAAATTTAGAGTTATGTGAAAAAGTTCAACTCAGCGATTTTTTCATCATTGATAAGTTTTTCTTTTTTACTCTCGTCATTTTAATTATTTGCAACAAACTAAATTTATTATATATTTTCCCTTACTGGTTTTTAATAATTCATCTTAAAATGTTTAAGAACAATATTGTAATTAGAACTATTGATAATTTGCAAACAAATCGAAAGTGTTTTTTCTAACATTCTATTTTGATCCAAAATCTTACTATGGTTTTAATTTATGATTTAGATATTTTGAAAATATTTGTTTTAAAGTCTTCCATATGAAATGGTTTAGTATGGGGTAGTGGTACCAATATAATTTTTTTCATTTAAAGCCTGGTCTTACCCAGCATTTTTTTATTATAAGCCGGGTCTTACCCCGCAATTTTTTTTATGTGTCTGGTTCTACCCCAGAGTTTCTTTCAATATTATGGGTCTTACCCCATCATTTATTTTTTTAAAAATTATTCTTTGGTCCCTACCACTATTGTACTGTTATTATGGTTTATTCTAATGTTTTTTCAATATTGTGTAACAAATTATTTTCATTTTTCGATTGTATTTAAATTACTTGATTGGGCAGTCAACTCTACGTATATATTATTGTGAATGTTATTACCATTTTGAAAACGTTTCCAGGGATCTCGGCTTTATCTTTTGAAATTTCGGATTAAATTTACTTAATGCTATCTTTTGTTTTGAAGATAAAATGCATATATTTCATAATGATTATATTTGATTTTGATATTTAACAAAAGAATTGATAAATTTACAATGTTTTAAGTGTTTTACTGAATTAATACCAAAGTTTTGATATTTTTATTTTGAGAATTTTATGTTGATACAGTTTGATATATTTTTAACGTGGTTTAAGAATTTTTGGTTTCTATTCGATTTACTCTTTTTTAGAATGAACAATTTATTTGATATGAAAATCAACAACTTTAATGTGTATGAAATAATAATGGTTTTGTGAGCATTTAGGCTGAGAAAATAGTAATAAATAAATAAGCAAATGTTTACATTTAGAAGAAATAATAAGGGTTTTTTTTGTAAGGATTGTGCATAGTGAGTACCTCAAGGGAATAAATACACCTTTGATTGTCAATATACTATTGCCTCCAAACTTATACCTTTGTAATAATAAAAGTAATACATAAAAGAAAGTTATAAATAGTTTTTAAAAAAATCTCTTCGGTCGACTTGCAATTTCCAGTCTTGGGATATTTGTTTTTGAAGTTATTGTGCAACATTTACACGATAAGAAGTAAAACTTGTCTCAAAGATTGTGCAAGGCGTGGGCCATCCTAATTTTTTTCTTTTCACCCTCAGTGCTCTTATATACAATTTCATATAAATTTTTAAGAAATTATTTTTTATATTTTAAGAATTAATATTTTTGAATTCATAGCCAATATTAATAATGTGGTGGATGGTTGTTTCAAAATTTTTACACAATTTATACTTTGGCAAATTCTGGAATATTTTTATGGTTATGTTGAAGTGAAGGAAAAAATTTTGTAAATAATGATAATTTAAAAATTTAATTTTGTACTTTATATCTCTGTATGATACGGGTGTGGACCAAGGGCCCTGGTGCACACACGCGTCTTGCGGAGGGGGGAAATGTAATAATCCCCATTAATTATTCTTAATAACTTTTAATTGCCTTTGGTCCATCCCTTCAGGACCAACGTTTTAGTAGCAAGTTAACCAGCCGTCTAACGAGAGGATTTTAAACTACATCCATCCACCCACACAGATCACGTGATTTAAGCTGCCTATATATACCGAGACTCCTGGAGACCGCGCTCTCTTTCGCTTCTTCTCTCTTGTCATCATGTAGTCGGCTGCAGCTAGTGTTTGTGTATTTGTTGTGTATGTTTCGTTCTGATTCCGTCTATCTGTGTGTCTTCATGTTCGGTGTTTAATAAAGAAGAATAGCTTTTCCACGAGACTGCCTCTTCCATAGTAATGAAAATGCAACATCAACCATATAAGGAAATACCAACACCGGACACGCTATCAAGATCTTCGCCAAAAGTTGTCCTCCTTTACTAAATCCATCATTACAACATCGTCGTATTACATATATATATATATATATATATATACACACACACATATATATATTTAAATGTCTTGTTCAAATTTTCAATCATTAATAAAATACTTTTTATTCATCCACTCAAATTCAAATACATTTTTTAAGCTTGTAGTGGATGAGAATTGATGTTAATACAGTTTTTCAAATATCAATTCATCAAGTAAATTTTAGTAATTAATTTTAGTTTTATAAAGGAGAAAAAATAAATTTGTTCGAATAAATAACGAAGACAATAGATGGCGACCGTATACATTGATTATCCAACTACCAGGCATGGAAAATTGCAAGGAGAAATTCACTTCATATTTTGCCACTCAGCATCGTGATTCTATCATATGTATATACATATTTATATTAATTGTAATTATTTAATAAAAAGCAAATAAAGTAAAATTTTTCTTTGTTATCCTAAGTAAGAATTGACTTTGCATTTTTTTTTTTTTTAATGTTACGTGTTTAATTTTATTTTGGAGTCTATTCAGTTTCATGTGCCGAGTGTCGTATATATTGCCATAATTTTCTGGCTCTATTTCTATCTTTAAAAAGTTGTTTGAGCTCACAAACAACAAAGCTGTACAAATGGTTGCTCCGAATAATTTATTGGTTTGGATGGATTTTTATGTAAAGTTGATACATTTCTAAGTATGCTGACTTCGGAGTCAATCTCGTGGGAGGAATTTGCAGTAGGAAGATTAAAATTGGTCGAAATTTGCAAGGTCCTTAGTAAAAATGTTCTAATAAGTAATAAGTTTTTGTGGCGGCAGTTGAAATTTAGAGGTATTGGGGAAATTTAATTTAATTTGGTTATGGTCACGGCTTAATTCTGGTATGGAATCAATTGAGTAAAGCCAGTTAAAATTTCTGACAAGTGCAGTCTAGAACTGAATTCGTGCGGGTGGGCTGTTTTTTGCTTGTTTTTATAAAACTGCATTGTAGTTAAAGTAGCCGAAGAAATGTCACCCATGATTATGGATGATTTTTCAGTTCGAGATTAATACCTAGAAAAACTGATGCAGAGGAATGTAGATTGAAGAAACCCAAAGAGGTTCCTGATCTTTAGGGGTGAGTGCAACAACAGTTGCTTCAGCACTTAGGGGATAACTTGAAATTGATCTTGGGTGTAATAAAGGAGCATAATGGCTTATGGATACGTATTTATAATAAAACAAATTGATTTTTCGCACGCATTTTTTTTCGTTAGTTACAGTTCTATTGTTAACCTAGTTTCTATGACAACGGCTACAATTCGGTCGTCGCAGATTTGCCGCCACGTTAGGGTGAAACAGGGTATAGATGGCAGCACAGCGTAACCTGACTGGTTGATTATGCATTTCCACCGAGAGTCGACATTCCCAGTAAATCACGACTAGTGATTTAAAACTGCATCAGCACAAGCGTCAAACTGACTTACCATCTGAACAAGAGACCACCCACAACGTCAACGGAAAAACATTCCCATGACTCTCAATTGCAGAAATGGCTGAAAAACAATAAGTATAGCACAGAAAGTCCGTCAACAGCAGAAACAATTTTCTTCTCTAGGAAGGAGGTATGCAGCGATTCCTTTTCCCGAAAGTTACAAATAACAAATGACATGAATAAAAGCGCTGAATGACCGGCTCGAAAGGTGATTACTTCTCGCTGTCTCTCTCGTCCAAGTCATCTAACGTGTGTACGTTTGTAGATGTGAACCGGTAGGTTGGTAGTTCAAATAAACACTTATACTAAGGTCAACAGCTTCTGTTAAAAAGCATCAAAAATATTTATCCCATTTTAAAATCTCATGCTAGTGTGTATATATATATACATACATATATATATACATACATATATATACATATATATACATACATATACATATATATACATACATATATATATATATATAATATATATATATAAAAGTTGAAAGCAACTTATATTTACCTTGCACACACCATCAGTAGATAATGAAAGTATAGCACTCTGCTGACTTCTAACAAAAGGCCAACTATTATGGACGAAGGTAATATCTCTCACAATATTTGGGTGTAGCTATAAGACAGTTATTTAAAACTAAAAATTTCAACATGATAAATAAAACTACAAAAAGATAAAATATCAACAAATCGTTTCAAAGAGTTAAATAGATAATTAAAAAAATGCTATTTCAGAGTTAAAAATTACTTCAGTAATAATAAAAAAAATCCACATACAACTCGGTATTTTTGTTTGAATCCAAAAATTTTTATACTCACATCATATACAAAATCTAAAGGAAGAGGCATCCTTAAATCAAATAAAGTTAAACCCTAGAATCAGAAAAAAGAAAACATGCGCTGTTCACACACATATTATTTGATAAACTTATAGTATCAATATAGAAAACTAACATATATTACCTTCCCATTCACACAACTACAAACTGCCATATTAGGACAAACTGGGTCTGCAGCTAATCCAGCTCTATCTGTTCCATTAAATGAAGCTTAAAAATTATAAAGGATGCACAAATGGAATTATATAATTTTTTTGGATTGAACAAAATGCTTTTTCATTCAAGAGTAATATAATTCATAAGTGACAGATTTCAATACCATTTAATTCAAGAGATAATTGTAGCAGAATATTTTTGAAGCATAAAAAATAATACAGTATAGAAATACACACAATATACAAAAATAAATAGAAAATACACACGAAAAAAATAATAAATAAACAATAAAAATAAAAACACATGAAAAAAACTATTAAGCAATCAGTCATAAAATATGGACTCGAAATCTCTTTAAGACCAACAAAATCACTAATGCTACACTAATGTAAAAAAATGCCTTCTATAAAACTTAAGTTCTGCTGGAAGAAATTTATTTTGCTTACAAAGTATACATGAAAAAAAATTAAATATTGTTTATGCAATCATTTCTCCTTACATACTTATAATTTGGCAATTATTTTAATTTTACATTCCAACTATTTTTTCTATTTTTGTTGAATTCTTGACTACTCCACTGTACCGAATGTACTAGTAAATAAGACACTAGAATAAATTTTACAGTATGTGATAGAAATTTTATTAATGTCAATTTTATACATATAGAAATATTTATAATATAGAAGTAAAGAAAAAAGCCCCGATAAATATTAAATGCAAACTATTTGCAGTATCGGCGCCCAGAAGGGATAGTGGTTAGAGACGCTGTGCCGCGTTAGAATCCCAGCATGGACATTTGTTTGTGCCTTTGCGACAAGGGGGAAACTCTAAATATTGGGCAAGTCTTTTCAAGAGGTTGGGTTTTTCCCCTGAAAATCAGAATTGGAAATTGTACTATCACCTGCAGGTTCTTAAAGCTGCGGCCAGACGAAAGACGTAATCTAGCCCCCAAGCCACGATCAATTTCGATCGGGTAGGATAAGTAACAACAGCACATACAGTAATAAAATTTCAAACCAGAAATTAGTTTCACATGTATGAAAAAACCACAAAAGTATTTTAATAAAACTTTTAACTCTAGTTATACAAGTGCTAACAGAAAAGAACATTGTAAATGACAAAAGAATACTAAAAATAATACGATAAAATCATGTAAATTAAGTTTTTATAAAATAAAAATAAAAAACATTTTCTGCGAAACTTTAATAAACACATCATTTTTTTCACTTAATTATCGAACAAAAGAACATCAACGTTTCCAAAATGCCAGTTGCTACATTTTACTAAAGCAATTTCATAATAATTTACTAAAAATAAATTTATAAGCAAAATCTCACTGGTTTGCATCGATTAAATTATGGAATTTAACGTTATTAAAAGTGTAACAATTTAAAGAAAAATTACCTCGTTAAATTGTCCTGGAAAAACAAATAATGATAAAATTCCTAGTGAAAATAAATTCTAAGATATTTTCCACGGCTAAATTATCAGAAAGTGGCAAAGATAAAATAAAATATTCAAAACAGTCCAAGGTCAAATGAAAATAGCCTGATACTGAAAAAAGTATATTTACCAAAAAAAAAAAGTCATAGTTTTGTCATAATTGGTGGTTTTGTAGGCAATTTCTAATTGAAATTCTCAATCAGGAGATAAAAAGAAATGAAATGCCAAAATCAACCGTATTTAGAAGGATTACAAACATATTTAAAGACAGACAAATTGGACAAAATGCTACCTGGATAGGTGTTTTGAAATTAAGAGAGAAATTTAGAGCTTTTTGTGTGGTCTCCAATCAATGCATAGAAAATAGAATAATCCAATTGAATTAAGATCGATGTCTACCCAACAGATAGCGTTGATTGCAAATACGATGAGTTCAAGGGTGATAAAGTTTGGAAGTGTGGGTACGGTTTAGAAAAGATTGACAGAAGCAGCCGGCTTTTAGAATATATTCGCTCTTGAAGCCGTTAAATAGACGAACTAAACGCGAAGGCCCATTTTTAAACAGAAAAATGTCACAATTTTCAAGAAAATTTACATCAGTGATCGGTGAAATCCATACACCTGTTAATCATATAGCGTTTTTAAAATTTCTGTCAAAGTATTGCATAAATAGTTCCTCCTTTATTTTAACGCATAAAGGGATAGCTTATTTAGCATTAAGGTAGAAGTGAAGAAATGCGAAACGCATTTTGTACCAGAAAAAAAATGAATTAAAATTCATATAAAGTTGTGTGTGTGTGTATACATATGTATAGGATAGCGAAACTAGAGAATATATTTTTAAAGTTGGAGTACTTTTATACCTGAAAAAAATATTCCAAATTTTTAGCCTTAAGCGAAAACAGCCTTAAAGAAAAGATCTGGAATGCATAAATATATAATTTAAACCTGTGTGTGCAGCATGTGAGGAGAGAGGAAGGGGTGTTAAACCATGGGGAAAGGGTGAAAGAGAAAGTTTTAGTACATAAAATGTTGCATAGATATTGTTTTAGAATGGCCGTACAAAACCGGTTCCAGATATTTCTTTTTAAACGCTATTGGGATCCTATTGGTTATTTCTCAGAGGTTCAGAACTATTTTTCCTCAACAAAGCTGATGAGGCATATCAAATCAATCTATTACAACTGTCGGAAAATTTATGATAGTTTCGTATGGCTATTATGAGGGATTTTTTTCTTCCTTCAAGAAAATAAGTGATTGTGATGCATTTGTTAAATTTTTTTTTTCCTATGAAAGTGTAGGGCTTTGAGTGCGATAATGAAATTATTTCTTAGTTTTGCTGTTAGGTAAGTTTTGGATGATATTTATCTCTAATTGTGAAGATCGGAATTGTAGTTTAGAAATTTTCTGCTATCCCTTTCAATTTTTTGATGAAATAAGGTTCCGGATTTTTAGAAAAAAATTTCTCCAGGGAGCCAACAAGTGTGTTTAAATTGTCTTGGGTATAATAAGCAAGGCACGTGGGGCTAAAAAAATGAGGTCTAGCATTTTTTTCAAGTTTTATTTTTGAAGAGAAACATATTTTTTGATTTAAATAATTTTTTTATTTTGTTGGATAGAAATATCTGAAATTATAACATACTTCTTTTTGATCATATGCCTTAGATACACAATGTACTTGAAATTGCTAAAGAAGAATATCTATTAAGGACATAATCAATGACGATTTCGTTCTTCAAAAAGAAAACGTCATTTTTTAAAGATAATTGAGCACTTTCATAAATATTTTGTAATTATCTTTTTTAAACATACCCATCACAAATTTTACAAATTAATGTTATTCCCTCCAATACTCATGAAAATACATCAAACATTTCACTACTTACAAAAAAATTATTTTTTACATTCCTCAAATGAATTTCTAAATTAACTTTTCTTTTTATTTCCTATTCTGCGTTGTAAAGAGTACTATTCGGGTTCTTCTACTAATCCTCTTGGGGAAAATATTCTTTAACTGTTTTACATCCGCAAACTTCGGGGCGCGACAATAGAACCCAACTATACCCTCACCCCTAGGGTTAGCATTTGCCTCAAATTTTAGAGTCCTTCCTGAACTATTTTTTTCAATACCAGAAAATGTCGGAAAATTTTTTAGCTAGCATTCCGGATAACATTTAGTAATACGAGATACCCACAAATTTGACTTGGGCCTACCTAAAGAGTCATCTCACTGGCAGGGATGCGATTGGTTCGAGGTCATTGGGTAAATATATGTGCATGGGACAGCGGCGGATTTTACGCTTCTAGATAATGCATTGATCGAGTTTTCCAGTGGTCAGAAATAGATCCGGAGGAATAGATGGCAGCTGAGTTTTATGCGTCTAAACAAACTAGGGGTCAAGTCACGATCAGACTTCGTATATAGGTTATGAAAGGTCCATAAGATGTTGAATTTGGGAATTATAGAAGAGGGGTTGACAAATATCATATAGTGGTGAGATTGTCCCCACAGGTTGGTGACTTTGTTGAGGTACAAAATCCAACGATAAAAAAAACTCAGCTTTTGCAATTGTTAGCAAAATATAAAGAAAGGCATGTGTGGGCCTACATCTATGGTTCGAACAGTGGGGACAGACAACAGAAAGTTATTCGAGTAGGAGATTGCCTGACCGACGCGCAGATGGCAATTTGCGAAGTATGAGTAGTACAAATAGGCAATGGAATGCAAAAGTAAGAAACAATAATTTGAATAGAAACATATATAGAAATGGTTATGTAAATAGGGAATCCGAGAATCAGTTGGTAAGAAGTGACAGAGGAGCTCGCCGAAATTTAAACTGATAAGCGCTCGACAGGAAGGAGAATCGACAGAAGAATCCTCCAATAGTACTGAGAGCGTTGAGAAGTTCTGTAGACAAAATGCCGCACACATTCCCATTCTCTTGCATGACACTTTTAATACAGCTTTATGGGATACGGGGACCGAAAAATCTTTTATTTTATCTGAAGTTTATAAGTAATATTTTTCTTTTCGACCAAAGAACAGGTTAGATGTAGCGGTAAAAACAGCGCAGGGCGCAAAGTGCGTAAAAAAATTTGGGAATTGTTAAATTACAAATAAAGATTCGAGAATTTACAAGACAGTGGTGTTTTCACGTCATTGAAAGAATTGAATACCAATGTGTATTAAGCATTGACTTTATGAAGGCCACAAAAATATCCTTGAAATTTGATCAAAGAACAGCGATTCCGGATTTGGAAATTAAGATAGTATCAAGGGTGAATGAGCAGGTGGAAATTGATCTCTCTCATAAATTTGGACGAAAGTCAGAAGCAGGCAGCAATTACATGAATTGTTTAGAAGTTTCGGCGGGGTGTTTTCGGATAAATTGGGGTTAACGCATGTGTTGTATCATGAAATTGATACGGGGTATAATCCGCCAGTGGCATCAAGAACTTATAGGTATGATAGGGTGAGACAGGAGATAATAGACTATCATGTCAATAAAATGCTGGAGGAGGGAACAATTAACTCTATTCAGTCCCCATATGCGTCGCCGGTGGGGTTGTGCCATAAAAATAACAGGTTACCACCTTCAGAAACGCCAGAAGCTTATCGGTCTGCGAAAAACTATCGCAAATTAAACGCAATAACAAAAAAAATAGCCATTATCCACAGCCACTCATAGATAATCTAATTACGAATATCCCCGGCCCTAGTCATGATGACGCTCGATCTTAGGTCGGGATACTTTCAATTAGCGGTTAATCCCAAAGATATTCCTAAGACAGCATTCGTCACCAGGAGTGATACATATGCATTTACTAGGATGCCATTTGATTTCTCCAGAGCGACTCCGAATTTTAAGCAGGCGATTGACATTATCCTAAAGCCAATAATAGGGAGGTTTCTTTGTGTTTATATGGATGATGAGATTATTACGTCACAATCGTTTGAGCAGCATGTTCAACATATGCGGGGCATTTTTCGGTTGTTGCAGGAGGCCTGTTTGACGTTGAATCAACAGAAATGTTGTAACGGGTCTATATCGTAAGTCTGCCACTAATCCTCTTGGGGAAACCTATCTTTTTAAAAATTGTTCTATAGAAAACTTTTTCCCTAAGAAAATGCGGTTTATGTAAATCACGTCGAACGTTCCAAAAGTAAGTGATTCCAATCATAATTAAATATTTCGTCTACCTCGCTTTTGCTCCAATACTTTAATTTAAGTGCATTTATTAACCTAGGTCATTTGAATTGATTAACAGAACAATAAAATTGATTTGTTTTCATCATGGTTATCTTCACTGTAATTCCCAAACACTAATGGATGCCAGGGGACAAATATTTAGGAACTCAAATATTTAAGTCTCATTATTAGTCATGAGGGTGTCAAAACGGATGAATCCAAAATAAAATGTATATCAGAGATGAAACCTTCGCAGAATGGACGCGGAGTAGCAAAATTTCTTGGTATGACGGGGTGGTATCAGAATTTTATTAACGGTTATGCGACGATGTGTAAACCTTTATATAGGTTAAAACGCAAAGAGTTAAATTTGAATGGTCAAAGGAGTCACAGAAAGCATCTAAAGAGATAAAGAAAGCAGTCACAGAGGCCCCAGTACTGAAGTTGCCAGATTTTAAGAGTCAGTTTGACTTTTATATGGATGCGAATGCAGTAAATGTTGGTGCGGTGTTGACGCAGCAGCAGAGACCCATTGCATACGCGTTCAAAACGTTGAGCAGGGCTGAAAGAAATTATTCCGTAATTGAAGAAAAATGCTTATCGGTCATCTGGGCGTTGCAGAAGATTCGCACTAACTTCGGTCAATTAACGGTTAAGGTAAATACGGAACACACACAGCGTTGACGAAATTAGCACATGGGAAAAACTTGGCACGTAGGATGGTGCGTATGGCACTTAAGTTGGTGGAATACAATGTTGTATGGGAACATAAGTCAGGGAATCAGAATATAGTGGCAGATCTGTTGTCGAGAAATCCGGATGAAGGTACAGCAGAAACGTGGGGAAAAATCCGTACATGTGCAGTTATTATATCTTTAGTGTTGTCGTCTATAGAACAACTTATTGAGGAGAAAAGGAAGGATCCTGAGTTGGGTTATACTTGCAGGTATTTGGGGAATCTAGAGAGTAGTTCAGTAGATTCGGTGGCTTGTGAGAATAGGTCCCAAGATTTTAAACTTATTGACGGATTGCTTTTCTATTCTAAATATTTGTCGTCCCTAAAAGAAAGACATACCGAAATCTCTAAGGCTTGATATTCTAAGTTAGTTCCACGACAATCCTATGTTTGGACACTTAGGTAAACGAAAAATTTACTTGCGGATGAGGGACTCGTGCTATTTTCTTTATATGCGGAAAATTATTTATGAATATATTTCAAATTGCGATATAAGTCAACAGGTAAATTATAAAAATGCGTTATCAGCTGTTTAATTAATTTAAACAGAGGCTAATTATCCCAACAAAATAATTCCTTTAGATTTGCTAGGCCCATACCCAGAGTCTAAGCCGGACAGATATCGCTCTATAATAGTTATAAGTGATGCATTTACAAAATGGGTAGAAATTGTTCCTTTAAGAAAAGCCTCGGCGAAGGCAATAGCTATTGCTCTTTTTGAGAATTATATTTCACGATATGGCGTTCCAATTCAGATGATTAGTGATAATGGTCCCCAACTCATATTCGATATTTTTGAAGACTTACGTCGCAGTTTGCACATACGCCACATCAAAGCGGTCACGAATAGACCACAGTCTAATCAGAGAGGGTCAATCGCACCTTCTTTCAGATGATTGCAAGTTATGTTGAGGACAATCATGATACTTGAGATAAATTTATCCACGAATTCGCGTACGCCATACACACGACGGTATATAAGACAAATGGAAAAATTACGGCGGATTTATTTCCAGGTAGTTAATAACGCCGTTTAAAAATTGAATAATGGTGTAGGAATGTTCAGATTTAGTGTGTAAAAATACAGAGAAGTTGTTTGAGGAAGCGAGACAGCGGACAAAGTTACAGCAAGGCAAATGGGCAGAGTACTACAATAAAAGGAGAAGCGAATCAAACATTAAATTTAAGGCAAACGTGTTGTTACAAACGCATCCTATCAGTTCAGCGAATAAGAGGATTGCGAGAAAATTCCAACCTAAGTTTGAAGAACCGTATGAGGTGGTTCGAGTTGAAAGAAACAATGTAGTCATATGGAAAGATGGTAAGCCTCTAACGGTCAATGTAGATCAGGTGCGAATTTATCAGCCCAGAGAAAGTGGCGAGGTCGAGAAAAGCAGGTCCAGTAATGATGGATCCAGAAGAGCACAGAACAACTCAGAGGTGAATAAGGGGCATGCGAAAAAGCAGACCACAAGTAGGGAGAAGTCACGGGTTAAGGAAAAAAAGAAAGTATTCTATGCCATCTTCCAGTTCTGCCATAATCAGTAACAAGAAAGGAAATTGTATTAACAAAGGAACAAGTAAGGAAGGATTGTCGAGGACCACCAAGAGGAGAGCTCCGGAACGAGTAAATCTGAAGAAGAGGTCTCCACCATCTCTGCAATCCGAAAGGGTCACCAAGAAGAGAGCTCTGAAAACTTTAAAGGGCACCAGCATCTTTGCAATCGGATAGGATAATCAAAAGGAGGTCAAGAAGACGTGGAAGCAAGACGGACGCTACATCCAGAGAAGCGAACTCCATCCGTATCCTATCAGAAGTACAGCGTACTCCAGTAAAAGAAGGGGAGAAAAGTTAGGTGTCGTCCTCGTCACTTGACCATGGTTCAAAAATACGAGGTTCATCGCCAAAAGCCTTCGTGTA
This sequence comes from Trichonephila clavata, assembly GCA_019973975.1. Taxonomy (NCBI): domain Eukaryota; kingdom Metazoa; phylum Arthropoda; class Arachnida; order Araneae; family Nephilidae; genus Trichonephila; species Trichonephila clavata. The sequence goes on along the minus strand of BMAO01023808.1, from coordinate 99,266 downwards.
TAGCTGAACAGTGCGACGTTAATATTCACTCACTTTTCAAGTAAAGAGTTAAAATCGATGTAATAAAGCTAGATGATAAAACTAACTTCAGGTTACTGTTTCCCTTCAATACGAAAGCACAGTATTAACAGTACCGCATAAAAGTAAAATTAGTAAATTATGATAAAATAATTCTATATATATGTTACCAGCAAAGTATGAAATGCCGGTATTCTATAGAATGACCAAAGCTATTTAGGCAAAGCATGAAAAAAGGTCATGATAAGGCTATCATATCAAGGATCTACATTCCTAAAAATACAAATGTTATTCTGGCAAAATACTGAGAGTGCCATTAAAAAAATTATTCAAATTATACGTAAAGGATAATGAAAGTTGTACCAAACAAAAAAAAAATTTGTTTTCCTTTATTAAGGAAAACAAAATTTTCATATAAAACACAAGAAAAATTGCTTGTTGCAACATGGTAGGCTTGAATGACATTTTGAATTATATTTCATTGCATTTTTCACGCAAAGACAATTTTTATGTTGGTACTTTGTTTTACACATACAATTGACAAATCCATGGCCGCTTCCTTTGGACAGAGCAATTGCAATGACAGGAGAGGAATTTCATGGCCAGGAATATCTTCAATTCTAAACAAGCTCTAAGGGCACAAAGTAAATCGTGATTTTGCATATACTTGTTTTAAAATTCCTTCAGAAGTTCCATCGATAGAAACCATCCTATGTCCCACCCATTACAAGTGTCAATTTATTGGTATTCGGGGGGGAAAATCACACAGGTTTCAGAAAAAAAAATATTTAAAAAAAATATTTTTCTGATTTTTCTGGAAAGGTTCACAAAAAGGAATGAACAGTTCAATATCCTAAAGTGTAACATTTTTATATTTGGTTGAAAGTTCTTTTAGAATTCTATCACGTCCTCAGAATCCGTTGTTGGCTACCCCGGGGCCGTGGGTAACCTAGTGGTTAGAGCATCAGATTCCAGAACGGAAAGTCTGGGTTTGATGCCCAAAGCCACCAAAATACTCTCCAAGTACTTACGGAGTACGCGCTCGTTAAATCGGTGGGTCCGAAAGTCTTGTGGGCGGTCGCAGCTGGAACCACGAGTGCAGGGGGCTGGAGAATATTTCCCTCCCTTCCAGTTCCATGCCTAAATTGTGGAGGTGATGTCGCCATCTATCGTATAAGAACCGAGCCCAATCGAACTGTCACCTTCATGGGGCTCAAAGCTTAGTCTAACGACAGGCGTAAAATTCTAGCCCTTAGCCGCGATGAATTTTGTGGACCTTGATCTGATGCGACTGTCAATCAGGTGGCATAAGCAACAACAACAACATAACCCATGGCGTAGTGCTTAACAACCTTTTGATCTTCCGGCCCCGCCAACGTTCGATAACTTTACCGCGGCTCGCTGAGTGAATCAGTGAATGAAAATAACGTCGCACTGTTCAGCTACACGAGGGCTTTTGGCGACGGACCTCGTCATTTCGAACCATGGTCAAGTGACGAGGACGACACCTGAGCTGGCACCCTCTCTCCTAACTACCATACCACACCAACGGGAGGACATGTGAGCTCTTGACAGATTTAACGTGCATCGCTTCCCTACACGGCGGGTCTTCAGCAGGATTGGGCTCGAACTCATGACACAACGGTCACAAGTCTGTTACCTTGACCACTAGGCTATCGCGGCTCGCTGAAGGTGGAGTGTTGATTATTTATATTTTAAATTGTTTTGATTTAATATTTTATTGTATTTAAACATACCTTCAGAATAAAATTGAGTTGCACCAAAAATGAATATAAACTGATTTTAAATGAAATATAATCTCGCACAAACAAGAGAGCCTCAGTAAATAAAATGGAAATAATTTAATGTTCCTTGAGTGGCCTGATACTATTTGATCCACGGACCGAGGTTGGGGACTACTGCTGCATGGTACTAACGCCTTCTTTAACAAGTTAAATGAGTTTACTTCTATTTTCCACAAACATCACATCTTCACTATTCAGTAATCAATAGTTCCTGAGTTCCTTCTTTTGGCATCTAACTTCTAGTAAGTAATTTCAGTTAAGAAAAAACATTTTTTTTTGTAGTATTAACTCGACTTTGGGTTGAAAAGTTGTTTCAAAGTCTAGAGACGAAGGGTCGGCAACTTTTAGCTGTGACGTGTCAAACCAATCTACCGATAGGATTCAGCGTACCCCACAGAAAGGCATTTTTGAAACAACTAAAAAATTGACCAATTTGTTGAGTAGTGCTAAGTGCTACTGAGAATTGCACCATGTGCCATAGGTTGCGGATCTTGCTATAGACCATGATTCCTTCTCCAACACTACAGCTTGCTCTTTCATTTTCACGCAGTAAGGAAAAAAACAATTTTTGTTCAAAAAGTTTAAGTAAAGTTGAGTATTTTGTCACTTCCGAATAAACCACAATTTGCAACTAACAAATTCTAAGCTCGAGGCACGCGTTATAAGTCTTGTGTCTTGCCACGTAATATTCGAAACGAATAGGAGATGTATTTCATACTTTGCCGGTTTCTCTTTAGGCGTTCTATAGAATGTCTATGCAATGTGTGAAATAAGAATCATTTCATACATTGCCGGCAAGTTTTAGGTATTCTATAGAATGCCTGATTTCATACTTTGCCGGTAACACATATATACATTTAAAAACTTTAAATATTTATATTTAATTTTTTGAAAATAAAAGGATTTCTCCTAAACATACACAATGATACTAAAAAATAAAGTATTATAAATTTTTTTAAACATGTAGCGCCATCTTTTGAGTAACTGTGTAATTAATTAATTAGAAAAACCATTTAATGCAAATATTATTACATTTTGTGATTCCACTGAGAATTATTCGAGAAAATTGGAAAGTAAATTAGAATTTAAAAAGATATACTACATTTATATCACTAACTAATATATTATAACGATAAATATAGTTAAAATAATATCTCTATATGTAGAAATTGATATATTAGAATTCCAATATGGCACTTCAAAACCAAAAGCATCTCTTTTATCATAAATATTATTATGTAATTTTTAATCCTTATCACACACACACACACACACACATCTAAGTAATTAGTTTGAAATAGATTATTAATTTTAACTAGGTTTAAATAATCAGGATAAACATAAATATTTTGGTTAAAACTATTACTTTTACCAAAAACAATTGGATTCTTTATATCTAAAAATATAATAGTCATTATTAATAAATATATTTGTATTCATAAAAATGTAAATATAAATTAGTCAAATTATTGCTAGCAGGACCACTTTGAAGTAAACCTTTAGTTTGTTTATATAATGAACCATTAAAATTAATGTAATTTTCTTTTAAAACTAAATCTATGAGACTTTTAAATTCATGAAAATTACTAGTAAGATTATAATTACTGTGATTTTCTAAAATTGATTGTTGTTACTACTAATTCCGCCTGATCGATAGTAACATCAACGTAGATCAAGGCCCACGAAATTCATCGTAGCAACAGGCTAGTAGTATGCCTGCCGTTAGCCGTAGCTTTGAGCACCATACAGGTGACAGTACGATTTGGCTCGGTTCCACCTCAATTTAGAGAGAGAACACCCTGGGGGTAGTCAGAGGTCTCCCACCTCTCTTCCCCTTCCACCCTAACGAGAGGAATGGCAGATCGACAGCTATTTAGAGTACCCGCATGCCGCACAAAGGCACTATACATTTACAAATATTCATGCCTTCACCGGGATTCGAACTCAGGCCCTATGGCACAGCAGTCAACGTCACTAACCACTGTACCAGATGGGCGTGATGAAAACTATAAACTGAATGCATATAAATATTTTTAATTTTTAAAAAAAATCTATTACATCTTTACTATTTTTAACTATAGCTTTATTATATTTTGCTTGTTGATGAAGTTTTGTAGAATATTATGCAGCATTTTACCTGCAGTAGTGTATATGTTTCTAAACATTTGTTACATGCAACATTTAACAGGATTTTTATGGAAATTAGGTGTTAAAAATACATATGGAAACTTAATCTTAGGAAGGCAAATACCTAATGTTCTATATATAGCATAATACGATTACTAATTTCTTTATGTATCAAGTCCAATCTTTAAGATTCATTGTTCAAAAAGTGTTCATTTAGCACATTATTATAAAAATATTTACAAATTGTAGCATAATTGCCAGGCATTTGTCAAGGTAAACAATACTAAATTTTTTTTTGTAAATCATAAATCACCGTTTTTACATCTATATAAGTAAATTCAAAGTTATACAATGACGAGCCAAAACATTATGAACGCTACCACATTTTTCAATGAACTCGTCTGGATGGTGTGCAGTGTACCGAATTGCGAGAAAATGGTATTTAATATTGCAGGAGGATTCACACATTCTTGCACTTACTTTTGCGAATAATGGGAAAGGGCTGCTGATCTAAGCGAATTTGATAGAGCGCAGATTGTAGTAGCCCAAAGACTAGGAACGAGTATCGCCAAAACAGATAATATTTTACGATCTGCCATTTGTAAAATATGTATTAAGTGGATAAATGAAAGGAAACACTAAGTTGTTGGACGTCCATGCATCAAAGAAAAGGGGACGTCCTACTTAGTAAAACAAAATCGGCACCAGAGAGTGGGTCCGCCTACAGCCCAATACAATGCAGGTCAAGTACAAGTGTTTCGGAACACACAGTTTAGCGGACACTGTTGGATGTGGGACTGTACAGAAAATGTCCCACTCGTGCGTCTCTGTTGACCATGCATCAACTACACCTACAGTGGGCATCGAGATTGAACGTTGGACAAGTGGACCGATAACACATTCATCACGTCGATGGTCACGTCGTCTTCCAAGCGACTTTCCATGTACAACAGGTGGCTTATGAGAGCTTTGAGGGTTATTCTCATGGGATCCTTAGTCACAATAAAACAGACCATTAAAGTTGTAGACATTTGAGCCAGATCAGTTGTATCTTTACATGGAGTCTGCTTTCCATGGAAATGAAAGCAGGTCAACACCCCCGCTCGAATTGTTCAAGAGTGGTTCAATTCAAGTTACTGTTTTGGTAATCTAATTCATTGGATCTTAACACGATTTGAGCTTTCATAGAAAGGCAGCTCTGAGAGAAAAACAAACTACCATGTCAGAATATCTCAACTTTGCGTGACCGCTGCTTAGATATTTGGAGCAACCTATTTCAAATAATCTACAAAGAACTTGTGGCATCCATGCCAAGAAGAGTTGTAGCAGTTTTGGAGGCCTAGGGTGGCCCAACACGTTATTCAGTAGGCGTTCATAATGCTTTGACATTTCGGTGTATATATTTCTTACTGCTTTGTTTTCCTTCGCAAATCCCACAATTGTGATACTTAAATTTCACAATGAAGCGGGGAGGAAATAGGGGAAATGCGGCTTAGAAATCTGATATTCTTTCAATTTCTTTGATAAAATCATGATTCATAAAGTTGACGATTTTCAGAGAAAAAGTTCTCTAGTGAATCCACAAGCATAATTGATTTGATGGATCAATACAATTTTTGTTATGCAAATAAAATGCAATAAAGACTAAAAATACATTTAGAAAAATCTTTAATACTAATACGATATAAATAAACTGTTTATTTCTTGTTTTTTGAAATTAAAAAAAAATTAAATTACAAATGTAAACAAGTATATTTTAATAACTTAATGTAAGCTTGGGAATCTAATTTTTGCAATTGCAGAAGATTTTACAATAATTCCCATATAGATTCCACTTTGCGTACTTTACATAAACAAAATTATTTAAATTCCTGTAAAATTTATGCAAAAGATTAAATATTCTCAAACGATTTTAGAAAAAATCTATAAGGTGCTTCAAAATGTTTGATTTTTTATTGTCAATGTATCTTTTTGAGTGATTTTTTTTAAAAAAAGAAGAAAAGTCTTTACAGTTAATTAAAACTGAGATATGAAAATAATTTTCACTTTCACCGTCACTCATTGCACGATCGAGGGATGACTCATTTTTTTTAAATTAAGTGTTTCTATTATTTTTGTGTCCTATACCTGTATATATTTTTGATAATTGATTTATACGTTCTCAGAAAAAGTTTGAAATGCCAATTAGAAGCAAAATGCGATGAAAAGATTAACTTACAGTTATCATAAGACATAACTTGTTCTCCTCGTTCAACATCAATAACTGCTAATCTTCGCGCAGTAGTAGATGCCAAAATCTGAAAGGAGGTTTGGATTACAATGAAAGAATTTTATCTTCAAGAATTGAATCCTGAAACATTTGATTAATCTGGTGAATAGTGATTGCTAGAAATGAGTCACAGGCTCAAGCTTTATTTTAATATGACATCCAATACTTAGAAGGGGAAAACTAGACTCTATAATAGAAACGTAAAACTTTTAACTCATAAATGCTGTTAAAAATAGCTGCAATACATTTGAAATACGGAAAGATTTTAAAATTTAAAGCTTTTTTCATATAAATGAAAACAAATAAATATATCTTTGGAGTAAGTTTGTTTACACTAGTATTCTACATGCAATTAGAAAGCCTTTTATGCCACGCCATTATTGATGTTTTATATGTTTCATACTGAAACATAAGATCATAAATGCACAACAATATATAAATCAAGTTTTTTGTTAAGTTAGAGCATGGAAATCTGTTTCAAGACTTCTTAACAATGATTCATTAAAAGAATAGATGACGAGCTGTCATATTCTTGAGACAATTGCTTTAAAAACGCAGATCCATATTTATACTTTAAAAGCAATAGTATTTCTTTTATCAGTTCATTATCTCCAGTATAAATCACCCAGTATGATTTTCTCATAAATAATATATATTTACACATTAAGAATTTTAATTTCTTAAGAAAATAAGTAATCCAGATAACAACAGAAGCATGATTCAATTCAAATCAAATTACGGACATCTGAAGAAAATAAAGCAAGCCCACTTAAAAAAAAAATACTCATATTGCTATTATTTTTTTCCCAAAAATACACAGAATTGAATGTGGGAAATTTTACAGTGAATATAATTTATGAAATATGAACAGAAAAATTTTTAACAGCTGCAACAATACACAATATTATTTATACCGTATTCATTCAAATCTAAGAAGCACTCCAAATTTTCAACACATTTTTGAGAAAAAATAAAAAATAGCGCAAAAAGGTTTATCGATAATCCGAAGATAAAATTAAAATGAGAATTAATAAATATGAATAATTAATTTATTTTACTAGAATTAAAAACATTTGAATACATACATGAACCTGCAATAGCTATAATCGCCAGTATCATGTTCAAGTTTCTCCATCCAGCGATTTTTTTTCTGCCTTCGATTCTAAGCCGCACCCGAATTTTCAGTACCATTGTTATTGGGGAAAAATGCGGCTTAGATTCGAATAAGTACTAATATATATATATACACAATATACATATACAGTACACACACACACGTGTGTGTGTGGATCAAAATCAACATTTTTTTCTGTTAAAAAAGAGATAATTTAAGATGAATTTTACAATAAACTGACATACACAATTAAAATTCTGAAACAAACACAAATGTTATATTATTTAAAATGTGAGTTACTCAATTCAACAAGTTATACGATTGCATTAAAATATTTCCACATTGATTAAATATAACTATTTCACTCACAAGCATAAATATCTAAAATAACAAGAGTTTAAGCAATAACAATAGCATACAGTACATATAATGTACTAAGGAAACAAAAAATCGTCCATAAAAATATTTTAAGGTTATCCACAATACATTTCGTAGCCTGGTAACCAAACTCTAAGCATTTTTCAGGTATGAATCCCCCCCCACCACAAAAAAAGCTTTATATAATTATATTATTAAATCTGTTTTTCATATTATGTTTTGAAATTTAGAAACACCTTAAAAATACACGTTTCGACTTTTGTATATAAAACTTAAAACTCACTTACCATTACATTACGAAACAAAGAGTACGGATCATCTACACTATTAAAATCCGTAAGTAAACAAATGTATCTATCTATCTATATATGTGCGTCTATCTTCTTACAAACCGTACGACGCAGAAACTCACGGAAGGTACCAAAAGAGATCACGAATGATCCGAGGAAGCTGTGTTTTGACCATTTATATTAAGATATTGCAATTAGTTAAAATGATATTAGTTAAAAACCTTAAAAAACCTAATTGTTTTAGCCCTGTGTGTTGTTTATTTCGCTAAGCCTCATTTCCGTTTAGCCCGAGTGAAGTTCCAACTTTTTCGACGTTTTAAAACATCCATCTCATTTTTGCTTTTAAAATCACACAAAAAATAATTACAGAATCGGAAAGATCATTTATTTCGCCACGATACGGTATACTTTTTTTTATACAAAATAATGATATTTTCCACGCGTCTGACCTTTGAGTGGCCATCATCCTAAAAGTTCTTTAGGGCCTGAATGAGAAATCTTCCAAAAAATGAAACTTGCGCAGTATCATTTATGTCACAAGACTCGTGAAATCGATTACAAATTTTGTACCGGAACCACAAACATATATAGCAGGTGTAATACAATCGTATAAAAATACCTGTAAGATGTGCAGCTAGATTGAAAAATACAACAAATTTTAATAAGCAGGGCAACGGCAGACACGGTAGATAAGACAAAACTGTTCACACTGCAACTGCTGGTCTGTGATGCCACTTTATACCCCCACTACTAAGAAAAAGTATGCGCGCGCATGCTTGTGGTACCTTTGTATCACACCGGAGTACGCCGAAAACATACGAACAATTTCAATGGGTAGCTTGTACATAGTCTGTGTTTACGTTTACGAAAACCAATAAAATTAAATTCGATGTTCGTTACGTATTTTTACAACAATATAAAATTTTAATTACCTATCTATCTTTTAACTTAATAAATAACTTAAAATTATACATGTTCTCGATTTATAAAAGAATTTTAATTTATCAAAATACGACGTAATTTTTTTCTTACCAAGTTTTTTTTTTTTAAATGAAAATATTAATGCGCCTTCTGTGGATATTTGTGCCAGAGCCGGAGCCAAAAAAGAGCCACATACGGTTTCAGAGCCTCACTTTGCCGACCACTGGGATAACGCATTCAGTTATCAAGTAAAATAGCTTAAGATAAGCAATAATTTTAACGTTTTTGTGAGATACGAAACAGTTCAAGGACATGAAAAATAAAATGAAGGAAATAAGTATCAGTGAGCGTAAAATCATTGTGAGTATATGAAAAGATGAAAAAAGTCGTCGGGATATTGCCAGATTCGTTGAACGGCAGTTTCATCTACCCAATGTGTTAACAATATCTTTAAATCTACAGGAACTTACACATCCTAACCTCGTTCACATGTCGTTCATCTAAATTCATAATCAGAGAAAAGCCAAGTAGAATATCCTTGGTGAAAAAAATCCGCTTTTAACTGGAACTCAAATTAGAAACAGACATTCACGAGAAATTCTAGCAAAATCATTTGTGCGGATACTGAAAGACAAATCTTGAAAAAGGCCGGACACCGTAGCCGACTGGCTTGCAGAAAGTCTTATATTTCAACGACGAACGGGCTGAAACGGATAGCTTTTGCAAAAAATCATATTCATAAGCTTCCGGAGTTCTGGTGGACTGTGATATTCTCCAATGAGAGTAAGCTTTGCATCTTCGGCATAAAAGGTTCGTAAATTGGTATGGAGAAAACTTTGCACAGCGCTTCAAAAAGAGCATGCGGCCGCGGTAGCCGAGTGGTCAAGGTATCGGATCGTGGCTGTCATGTCACGAGTTCGATCCCAGTACCACTAAAGACCCGCCGTATATAGGAGCGATGCAGGTTAAATCTGTCGAGAGCTGAAACGTCCTCCCGTTGGTATGGTGTGGTAGTTAGGAGAGGGGTGCCATCTCAGATGTCGTCCTCGTCACTTTACCATGGTTCAAAATTACGAGGTCCGTCAACAAAAGCCCTCGTGTAGCTGAACAGTGCGGCATTAACAATTACTCACTCACTCAAAAATAGCATTTAGTACCAACGGTAAAGCACGGTGGCAATGATATTATGGTGTGGGGGTGCATGGCGAGTAATGGTGTTGGAAAGTTGGAGTATATCGAATCAATTATGAACAAATATGATGATCTCGATGTCCTAAAAAATAATTTAAAGGAAAATGCCACCAAACTCGGCCTAGGATTTTCGTTTCGTTTCCAACACTATCCTAAGCATACCGCTGAGATTCTGAAGCTTTGGCTCCTGTATAATGTCCCAAATCAACTGCACAGGCCCCCGCAGTCACCTGGTCTGAATCCTATAGAATGGGATTTTCTGGAGCGTAGGATTCGTCAACACAATATATCTAGCAAGGATATGCTGAAGAGTGTTCTTGTGGACGAATGAGAGAAGATAGCTCTAAAGAAACCATTAAACTTGTTAATTCAATGCCGAAACGACTTCAGGAGGTTTTCAAAAGACAGGGGAAATTATCCGAACAGCTTTTAAGTAATTCATAATCCTTTTTAAATGATTTTTATAGTTTCAACTTAACAGTGAACGCAGATTTTTTTCTACTTGATTTTTGTTCGTATTGCTACAAACATGTCTTTATTTTAAAAACTATGAAAGCAAACCGAGTTTACTTTTATTTTATACTCAATACTTGGAATAAACTAAATAAAATATTATTTAAAAAAAAAAATTGAAATTCCGGTTTTTAAATTTTTGTTGTTGTTTATGTAAGCAGTAGTAGGCGAACGCAGACTTTTTCTAGCACAAGTGTATACAGGGTGTCAAGCCTTAAAGTGACTCAATAGCTAATTCCCGAACCGTTCGGTTTAGATATGCACTTCCAATTTGAAAAATGTTTTAAAAACGGTAAAGAATATTTTTACGTGCTTTTCTAACAAAAAAAACCCATTTAGACAAAAATTAAATTTTTATACGGTCTCCAGGTTCTATCACTTATATTTAGGAAAAGATGCAGTACACAAAAACAAAGTAAACACAAAAAGTTTCATTTTATTACAATAAAAACTGGCCGAGTTATGGAACTTTGAAAATCATACATTTCATCCATTTTCTCGGCCATTTTCTAGAAGCTAGTAAGGGGCCGTCTCCAAAATGAAATTAATTGGAACTCTTCCAGAAAACTTTCGCTCTTGCACGTCACTCTTATGTAAATCGTTTTTAAATTTAAAAGTACATACATTATGTTAATAATACAATAATTGAGTACTTAAGAAATAAAATTTATTCTGTGTACGTGTCCATAGACAAAATAAAATATTTTGGACGAAGAAAACATTTCAAAAGTAGTTCCAAAAAATAGACTTATTTGCTGCGGCTTCAGACTGATTTGCTGCGGTACTGATCATGGAGAACGTTAAAAATCTGTTGTGTAGTTGCTTGCAAATGCATACAGTCGTATTCTAATATTACGAATTCTAGTACGGGAGAACCAGATGTATACAAATGAAGAATACTGCAAAATGGTACTGTTGCATGGGCAGTGTAATCGAAATAAGAGAGAGGCGGCAAGACTTTATGCCATTAAATTTCCTACTCAAAGACATCCATCTTATTGTACAATTGCCCGAGCTGTTCAAATCTTGTATAAAACTGGGAGTTGCCCAAGACGTATTCCCTAGTCTCGTGCCACACCTTCAAGCTTGCGGATACCCGCTGAGGATGTTCTAGGACAGTGATCGCGAACCTATGACCCGTGGGCCAGACACTGACCCACGCAAACATTTTGACTGACCCCCGATTTCTAGGCAACCACTTATTTGTTAACGTGAGCTTATTTAAATTTAATAGTTTGTGTGGATTATTTATATTCTATTTGTATAATTTCAAGCACTGCATCGACACAAAAGCAATTTCAATACTGTCTATAACCTTCAGTTTGATCATTACAGTTCCAAAGTTACGCAAATGACAACAAATGTATATGAAAGTATGTATTATTTGAAATAAAGCAAACGTGTTTACAAAATATCAAATAAAGTGTATAATTTTACTCATGTCTTTATTTTTTGAAAAAAAAAATCGACAAACCAAAGCGACTAATCCTATTTAAAGCACTTTCTTCAGATAAAATGCAAGTTTATATTCAGTTATATTTGTAGAGAGAGACTCTTCCATAGCACTTGTATCTCTGTTTCACCTTGTGAAGCGTTCATGGGCATGTCTGTTATCTTCGATACTAGAAATTTCTGGCTCGCAATTTAAGGCGCACCTGTACATGGACTAATTGTCTTAACGATGTTTGGAAATATTACAATATTTATGTTGTCATCTTTATTAAGGATTTGGAAATGAAAATCATTCAATATTTTCCTCAATTACAAAAACATTTTCAAAACACAATAACTTTTGAAAACTACGTTGACATTCAGGAAAATGCAATTAAATAATATTTAAGGATTATGCAGGAAATAAAACAAACTTTTGAGGAGAGATTCAAACAATTTAAGCGTTTGGAAAATACATTTCACTTTATTTTAAATCCATAAAAAACAAAATTTGAAACAATTGGAGTTAACAGAATTTATGTGGCTAGGCATCGATAATTTAGAAATGGAATTAGTTAAATTTCAAAGCAGCGTAGTGTGGAAAACAAAATTTGAAGACTTGATTTCTGAAGTAAAAGAAAAACTATGTGGAAGTTGGGCAAATAATATTGATCCCCCAGTAAAAATTGAAAATATTATACACTCATGTCCATAAATTAAGGATAATTCAGAATCACACAGAAATTGAACTCTAAAATAAAAATTTCACCTGTAGAATTATCACACACATCTTGAAGAAGAATATGCAAATTACAGGAAATCACCAGATGGCGCGGATAGTACGTCACAATGACGAGATATATAAGGAATGGTGGCAAAGAAGTAAAATTGTTCACAAGCGCTTTAAAAGCCTTTCAGTGCAATAACCGCATAGTTATGGCACAAAGGAAGCATTTCGATTATTATTTACGTGGTAGAATTATCGGACGACTGGAATGTGGACGTACCCAGCTGAAAGTATCCGAGGAACTTGGAATCGCCCAGAGTGTCATCTACAGGCTTTGGCAATGATTTCAATATGATGTTAATGTGAGTAGATATTACAGCACAGGTCGCCCGCGAGTTACAACGCCGAATGAGGACCGGTATTTGGCACTTACTGCCAAAAGAAACAGACGGAGCACAGCATCAGACCTATCTCGTCAGCTCTCTTCAGCTACCGGTACGACAGTTTCAAGGCAGACCGTGTACAGACGCTTAGGGCACATTGGTCTATACGCTCGTAGGCCTGTCAGATGTGTTCCCCTTACCGCAACTCACTGTCGCCTGCGATTAACCTGGAGTAGAGAACATGCATTGTGGACACCGCAACAGTGGTCTTGTGTGATGTTTTCCGACGAGTCCAGGTTTAGTTTGCAGTCTGATTCTCGCCGGACTTTCATATGGAGAGCGCCAGGTACCCGTTACCACCAAGAGAAACACCATTAAACGACACCGTTACGGTGGTGCAGGATGGCTCGTTTGGGGAGGAATTATTCTTGGTTCAAAAACTGACCTGCATGTTCAGAGTGTAACGATGACAGGCCACATCTATCGGGATGTCATTCTGGAACAACATGTACGTTTGTTTCGGGGCGCCATGAGTGCTGAATTTCTGTTTATGGATGACAACGCCCGTCCTCACCGTGCAAACATTGTAGACGAATGCCTTCAATCGGAGGATATCACCCGTATGGATTGGCCAGCATACTCACCGGATTTGAATCTAATAGAGCATGTGTGGGATGGATATGCTTGGCCGACGAATTCCAGCCTGTCAACCCCCTCCCACCTGTCTACTGGAACTTCGGAGGGCATTGCTTGATGAGTGGTGTAATATTCCCCAAGATCAGATTGATAATTTGATACTCAGCATGCTTAGGCGTTGTAAGGCCTGTATTGCATCGTCCGGGAGACATACTCCGTATTAACCATCATACTAACCATGTTATACTGTTTTTTTGTAAATAGGTTCTGTTTTAAAATTTGCTCCAGGGAGTAAAAATCGCAATTTTTATTAATTATGTCAAACATATAGCATCTTTTTTGCTCTGTACCTTTTGTTTAATAAATAGACTTTACAAATAAGTCAAATTTGTTTTGCTTCTGTCTCTTTCTTTGCCTGAACTTCATTATCCTTAATTTATGGATACGAGTATATTAAACGTATTGGATTCTTTAGCAAATAAATTTTATATCAATGAAAAAGCTAGTTAATGCTTTTTTAACAATGTTTGGGTCCACATACTCGTGTGAAAAAATATTTTCGTAAATTAAAACACTTTATAAAATCTAATAGAAACAAACTTGATTGGGAATTAACTACGAAATGATTTAAACTAAAAATACTAAATATGAACCTAATATTAAGAAACTATCTGAAAATAAACAGCAACAGATTTTTTATTAAATACTTTATAATCAATTTTGTTATATATATATATATATATATATATATGTGTATTACAAAAGTATACATATATATACTTATAAGTAATATTTCATAATAAAAACTGAATGTAATTTTCGTTACTCTCATGCATTCAAACACTTATTGCCATTCTCTCCGAAGAATCTTTAAACCCCACTAAAGTTTTTTAAATCGTTAAACCACACCCATTTTTACCCGTTAAGCCAATTGACTTTTAAAGATGTTTATTATTATAAATACTCAGTTAAAATTTTTTTAAACTTAACTCTGGGGCAAAACGGCGTTAATGACCCACGAGCTATTACTAAAAAAAATATTAACAAAATTTGACCCATGTCTCAAAAAAGTTGGCCATCCCTGTTCTAGGATACGCCCTGGCTCATCCTGAAAGTAGTGTCCCGGATATTAGCAAGGCTTGTTCCTTATCAAAATAGACGGTGTGGAACATTTTACATACGTTCGGTGGATATCCTTATCGTCCAGTCCTGGCACAGGAACTAATGCCCAGAGACCAGGTGCGTCATTTTGATTTTTGCAACTTCGTGTTAAACACACTGGATGAAAATCCAGATTTTTTAATGAAGTTTTGTGGTAGGATGAGTGCTAGTTCTCGAGACACAAGGCACTATTAATATATAGATTACGCATTATTGGTCTCTCGAAAACCCACATCTAATACGACCGAATCGCCACCAAGTGCGTTGGTCGGTGAATGTGTGGTGCGGAATATGGAAGAGCACCTTATATGGCCCAATGTATTTCAATGGACCTTTAACATCAGAATCATACACGGAAATTTTATCTGTACCATTAGCCAATTTTTTTCGAAGATAAAGTTTCCTTACGTTGATATGTCACGCATGTGATACCAGCATGATGGTGCACCCGCACACAAACCTGTGCAACCATGTACATTTTTGGCGCAGACATTTGACACTCGAATACGCTACGGAGGTCAACAGGAGTGGTCCCCGCGATAACCCGACCTAAGTCCTCTGGATTTCTTTTTCAGGGGCTTCCTAAACGAACGTAAATCCACGAGTAAATCCGATTTACTCAGTCGAATCAGTATGACATGCAGGTCTGTGACACCAACTATGTTGCAGAAGCGACGGGCAGAGTTTCTGACGCGGATTCGGCACTGCATTTCTGCGGAAGGCAGTCATTTTGAACATTATTTAAGTTAATTTGGCCATTCTGATATAATAAAGCCCCTAATTCATGATTCGCGCATCATTCCACGAATTGCTTTGCCACATCATGTTATAATTTGAACGACAAATCCTGTATTCTTTTGCTATTTGTTAAAACAAGCTGTTTTATTCTTTTCGGTACAAGTTGCATTTCTTCCATTTAGCTCTTATTGTTTGCCATACAGCAATACAAAATGTCAATCTATGATGTTTACTTCGATGCTTTAATATTAGTATAATGTTTTTCTTATGCTCTTTCTGTAGATAGTGAATTACTGTACGATTATAACTTATATACGACCCCCTTTTCTAACCAATTCAGATTCTTCAATTTTATGTAGGCATAACTCGGTCAATTTTTATCGTAATAAAATGAAACTTTTTGTGTTTACTTTGTTTTAGTGTACTGCATCTTTTCCTAAATATAAGTGATAGAACCTGGAGACCGCATAAAAATTTAATTTTTGTCTAAATGGGTTTTTTGGTTAGAAAAGCACGTAAAAACATTCTTGACCTTTTTAAAAACATTTTTCAAATTGTAAGTGCATATCTAAACCGAACGGTTCAGGAATTAGCTATTGGGTCACATTAAGGCTGGACACTCTGTATATATATATATATATATGGAAGAAATTTATATAAATTATAGAACATAACAGGGAAAAAAAATTAAGATCAAATCTAATTAAATACAAATAAGAACCTAGCGAGTCAAAATGCAATTTCGGACTTAGGACCGAATAAGTGGGGTTAAACTAGTTTGAAGGCGCCAACCTTCCCCCTTTGCAACTCGGTAGGAAAGACCAAAATAAAATAAATAGAAATTTAAAGTATAAAAATTCTAAGTATAAAAATCCAAAGTATAAAAAATCCAAAGTATAAAAAATCTCATAGAAATATGAAAGAACAACCGACTACTATTAGGCAAAAAATTCTCCCAAAATGTTTAAGCAGAAAAATATCAAAAGAATTACCCAGTAAAAGGATTCTTCCAAAAAGATTTTAAAACTTCTGCTCACAGAGCTTATTCCAGGAGATCAAACACTCTTTACTTTACTTTACTTACTCGGGAGAATCAAGCCCACCCAAGGGGTTTCGAGCTGTGAATCGACCCTCCGAGATGTAACTTTATTAAAGAAAACAAAAAAGTGTACAAAGTGGTCCCGAAGGAGGGACCCTCCCCACAAAATTCTTGAGAAAAGGGGGAGGGGGAATACAGATGGAAAGCTTTACAATTTTTATAACATTGCAAATACAAAAAAAAAAAAAAAAAAAAAAAAAAAAAAAAAACACACAAACACAAAACACAAACATCGACGCTGTCTAACTAATGAGACAGGAAAGACATGAAAAAAGTAATAAGAGAAGCGGGGAAACCCCTCCTGAAAGGGAGTTCGAGAAAGGGGAAGAAAAAGATAGCGGAGGTCCAGACATTTTTTTTTTGTTTTGTTATATTTTGGAAAGAGCAATAATGG
This sequence comes from Trichonephila clavata, assembly GCA_019973975.1. Classification (NCBI taxonomy): domain Eukaryota; kingdom Metazoa; phylum Arthropoda; class Arachnida; order Araneae; family Nephilidae; genus Trichonephila; species Trichonephila clavata. Next base: position 82,071 of record BMAO01023808.1, on the reverse strand, counting down.
CCGGTTCAGGAGCGGCAGCAGAGTGGGATCCTGGAAGACGTCCCAAAAGACGCAGGGGGGTGCCAAAGGGGAGGCACCATATCCAATGACCTCCCCTCTCCAAAAGCTTTGCACCCCAAGGCAATGAAAACAACAGAGAGGGAATGCAAACCAGTCATTCAAAAAAGAAGAAAGAGGGAGGGGAGGGAGACATTGGCCAAATGACGAGATCCAACAAATGGTCGGGAGAAAACCAAATTAATTTTTTGAAAAAAAAAGAAAGAAAAAAATGAAAAGGAATAGCAAGAGGAAGGCCAAGAAACAGAAAAAAGGAGGGCTTAAGATAGCCTATCACAAATGGAATTTGAAATCACAAAGCAAGAAATTAATTTATTGTGGATAGTGCGATTATTAGTAACAGAGTTAACCCAAGGGGAAAGAGCATTTGGATTGGGATTAACAAGATGATGATCGGCAGTGAAGGGACAGTGGAAAACGTAATGGTCGGCGTCCCCGGGCGACCCACAAATGCAATTTGGAGAGGAAAGAAGATTGAACCTGTGCAAGTAAGCGGGGAAAGGGCCATGATTAGTTAGAAAATGGACCAGATATTTAGAAATTGGAGGAATGTTAAAGTTAGGATTTTTAAAAAAGCGTTTGACCCGTATTGCAATCATTCCAATAGGAGGTCCAAGACTCTATGACAAATTTATTTAAGGAACTAGAGAGATAGGAGCGAGGAGCAGGGACCGAAAACACTTCACCATCATAAACAGCCTTTTTTGCACAAAAATCGGCGTAATCATTATAGATGTTATTGTTATGAGCTTTGACCCAGTAAAGATTGTAATAGTTCCGGAACTGAAACAATTTAAGTTTAATAGAATTGAGATAGCTAGATTTATTTGTAAGATTATTAAGAAAGAGAATAGAGGAGAAACTATCAGTATAAATGTGAATTTTTGTATTATGATGAACTGCCCAACAGACAGAGAGGCCGATGGCAGAGAACTCTGCCTGAAAAACAGAATTGAAATTTTGAATTTTAAAAAGATACGTTTTAAAGGGAAAGCCCCGATAAAAAATACACACGGCGAAACCAACCTCGGAACCGATTTTGGAACCGTCAGTGTACACTTCCCACTCAGATGGGCCCTCGAAAGTATTGATAGGGAAGGAAAGAAAATTCGGAGGCACCTGATGAAGAGAAATATAAGAGTCCAACTTCGAAGCTGGGATAAGACCTGGAAGGAGATCGTTCCTGTTGTTCCAAATTTGGAACTTAAAGTAGAGAGAGCGAATAATAATATGAATGGGGGGAATCCCTGATAGGATATTAAGAGCATCTGTAGGAGAGGTTTTATAAGCTTTGGTAATTTTTAATAAGTAAATCCTCTGAATGGATTTAAGTTTTTGTATCTGGACAGAGGTCAGGAATCCACCCCATACTCCTGCTCCGTAGGAGATGATTGGTTGTACTACAGAATTATACCAAAGTTTCATTAGGGAAATATGCTGGTGATTGAAATTTTTGGAAACACGATGAAAGTTGGAGGAAATCGAGAGAATCTTATCTTTGATGGAATTTATATGGGGAGTCCAAGATAAGAGATTGTCTATGTGGAGACCCAAGTATTTGTATGACTTGGCGATATGGATGGAATTCGGACCAAATTTAAAAATAGGATTTCTCCTGAAGGTTGAGCTCCCACGACCGCATTGAAGAAAGGGACATCGGAAAACAACAGAAACGGTTTTGGCAGTTGCTATTGACAAATTAAGCTCGGAAAGCTTAGAATCGACTAAACTTAAGATTTTGTTAGTATTATTCTCAAGTTCCCTACGCGAGAGGCCAAAAGTGACTACTGCGAGATCGTCCGCAAAGGCTTGAAGAAGAAACAGTTCAGAGTTCAGAGAAAGAATAGGGTTAAAATAAATATTCCAAAGAGTAGGGGAAAGTACGGACCCCTGGGGGCAACCTTTATAAATTTGTTTTTTAATTGTAAAATAATTATCAGCCCAAATAATTATCCTGTTAGTGAGGTAAGAGTGAATGAATTTCTGAAAGTGAAGGGGAATATGGAATGAATGAAAAATATTGAAGAGAGTCGACCAATCCACGTTGTCAAAAGCAGATTTGATATCGATAAACGTTGAAGCAGTATGCTTATGCACCCGTGTATTTTTAATGTGATGCACTAAATTGTCAACAGCCTCAATGCAACTGCGGTTTTCCCTAAAACCAAACTGAGACCCATGGAGAATTTTATTCTCAGACATCCAGAGAAGAAACCTATTAAGAAAAATTCTTTCTAAAATTTTGCCAAGAGTGGACAACAGACAAATGGGACGATAGGAGAGAGCAGACGATGGGTCACGCCCAGGCTTTAGAAGAAATTTAATTTTAGTGTCCTTAAAAATGGAGGGAAAGTGGCTAAATTGGATGCAGTGGTTAAAGAAACGGAAAAGCAAGTTGGGAAAAGAATTATAAAGAGCTTTCCAAATAGCGTAGTCAATGAGATCAATACCCGGGGCTTTACCTCCCCGAAGCTTCCGGAAAACGACGTCAACTTCACTAGGTCTCAGGCCAGAAGGAGGAGAGCTGTTATTGAAGACAGGGGGAATAGAAGGAGATCCTGAAGGAAAATGAGAATCAAGAAGAAGGCTAATCTTACTTTGGAAGGTGGAGGCAGGGTCACCAGTCGAAATCTGATAAAGATTAGTAGGACTGGTTAACTTTCCGAAAGCTGCTTTAAATGTAAACCCAAAATTATTAGAATTAGTTGAACAGAAGGATTCCCAAGCCTTATTCTTGGTGTCAATTATTAATTTTTTATAGTAGGCCCGAAGGGCCTTATACCTGGAGTGCATGGAAGCAACCTCGTCGACCGGCAGGCCATGTTTTGTGAGGGAAACAATCCTACGCTTGTATGCGTTAAGTTGATTTCGCTGGATTTTTAGAGAATTGTTCCACCATTTAAAAGAAGGAGTGCTTAAGACCCGGCGATTTCTAAGAGTTGAGAAGGCAGAGGCTTTTGTAGTGTTTATTAATAAGCAAGCAAAATCGTCCAGTTGTCCAATTGAGGAGATATTAGTTAAGAAAGAATTAAGAAGGTTATAGTGTTTGCGAAAATTAGAAATAAATTTATTCATGCCATATTTGGTTTTAAAGACAAAGTCAGAAAAGGTTAGATCACACCGGAGATGGACACTGATAAAGCTATGGTCGCTAAGAGATTCGGTTGAAAGAATTTCCCAATGCTCAACAAAGGAAGTAAGGTCACAAGATGTGATGGTGAGATCGGGGTTAGATCCAACACTCTTGAAACTGATGGAAAGCTTTTATATGTTGTGATAAAAATCTAAATTGCACTTAAACGCATCCTTTATACCAGCTTGTAAGGAAGACGCCAAGAAAGATTACATTCAAATTTGGTAGGCTATAACTTGGTTGGTTGTCAGAAATGTAGAAAATTGGTTGGTTGTCAGAAATGTAGAAAATTGGTTGGTTGTCAAAATGTAGAAATTTGGTTTGGTTGCTAAATGTAGAAATTTTTCATATTATAGGATTTTTAAGAAGGGTGTTTAAAAAATAAACTGTGTGAAGAGTGTTAAAACAGAATCTTCACAGCAAAACCACTAAAATGCTGACTTTGAAATCCTATTGTTGTATGGTGGTTTTGAAATCAGAAATAGCAAGACGATTAATGTATTTGTGATGAATATATGTTCTTAAGAAGTTAAAAGGATAGTCATGATCTAAGCAGCATTGGAAGAATTTCTTGATATTATTAAATTTATCTATTTTGTTGGTAGTTAAGTTATCATTCCTAAGTAAAAAATTCAAAACAATATTTCTGTAAATTGATAGATGCAAATTGCTGTTCCATACAGGAATTTTAATTACATGGAAACTAAAAGAATCTATTTTGTCATAAATATTACAGACTACTCTATTGTCAATAAGATGCAAGTCTAAATCTAGGAATTCAACCATATTAGAGTTAAAATTAGTTTTAAGAAGGTTGAGATTGTCAGGGTAGAACATAATATTTGGTTTGAATTCACTATTTTTACCAAAAATTATTACATCATCTATATAACGGTATAATAAGAAAGATTCATCAAATATATATATATATATATAAAGATCTGGCTTGGGACCGAGGACCTGACCTTACGGGTGGGGGGGGGGCAATCATTTTCCGTTTCGCCACTGCATTTGTTTAACTATTACATAGAATCCATTTTCGTTATTTTCAAAAGTTTAAATTAGAGGTATAATTTCGAAACCATACAGTTTATGATCACATAACAGTAGCATTTTTGTTTCTAAAAGTAATATTTTTGTTGGTAATTGCGTATTATTGCAAACGCACGGGCGACATTATATGAGGGTCACTCTGAAATTTTTGAGATTCTCCTAGGTTTTTAAAGTTATACTTACAAAATTTTAAAAGTGTTTTAAGTAGTCTCCTCCAGCATCAATGCACTTTGTAGACGAATTTTCCACAGATTATATATATATATATATATATATATATATATATATATATATATATATATATAAGCCTCAAACCATTCATTTCTTGGAATGGATGAAAGAAATGCATTTATAGCTACATCAATCTCTTTTCTGAATGAAAACAACGTCTACGTAAGTTCTTTTTCATATTAAAAAATAACTAAAAGTCACACAAAGCTATATCCGGAGAATAGGGTGGATGTTTCATAACTTTAATTTGTTTTTGTTTAAGAAACTGAACTGTTAATCTGGTTGTATGAAAAGATGCATTGCCATAGCGAAGCATTAGTCCCCTAACATTCACTTCTTGGAGAAATTTCTGAAAGACATTTACGGGTATACTAGTTTGCTGTAACTGTCTTCTGTCCTTCCAACTTGAAGGCTTTGACCAATCCCGAACTTCTGAAGAAAAAGGCATACACATTACTTTTTTTCATTGCTCGTTGTCTTTTCACCATTGTGGGCATGGGATCATCTTCAAAGACACCCATACTTTGCTTTCTTGACGTGTTGGAACACCAAAAAATGAGTGTGTCTCATCACCCATTACAATTTAAGAAATGATGCGGTGGCCACCATCATTTAAAACACAGTTTTAGGGTTTCTTTACTGATTCTGACACGCTCCTCTTTTGGGTGCTCGGTCACATTATGGCGAACCCAACGGCAAACAACTTTTTCATATGTAATTCTAGATGAATAATTTTGTGTATGGCTGCTGATCCAAAGTTAAGTTCTATCTGTATCATTTGGTAGGTACAACGATTATCTTCCATTAACATTTTTCATGGGGCAGACACATTATGCGGAATTACTGTCGAATGCAGTCTTTCTGCGTGTTCTTCATCCTGAAGAGAATTGCGACCACTGCAAAATTCTTTAAACCATCCGAATATAGTAGCCCGACATGGAGATTCATCAGCAAGTGCTAATTACAGCCATTGAACGCATTCTTTTTGATTTAACCGGTTAAAATCATAGCACGATAATGTTCTCGCGTCAACCCCATTACCTCTGCAGTCTAAAATTTATTCTACGCTAAATAACTTGAAGTGAGCCATTAAAAAGTTGTCTGCTGTGTTAATTTTCAAATTAAACCGTTAATTTTCTTTTGTAACTTCTCGTCTGCGCGTATCTCAAAAATTTCAGAATTACCCTCGTATAAAACGAAGTACATAGTTGCTAAATTCAGCGCGTGCGACACATGCGAAATCGGGGCTGCCAACTTGGCGAGTTATCTTAAACGTTGGCACTTAAACGATAATACATAAGTACCTTTTTGCTACACACAGTAAATCCAAAAATAATTTTTATTTTCGAAGTTAAGCGTTAAAACTTCATAAAATGTAAATTAAATAATATGAAAGTTGAAGAAAATGAAATTTACAACTTATAGGTATTTTATACTTATATTCTTTAAAATTTGAGTTGATTTATATTTTTCTGTTAAAAATTCATATTAGATACAACAGAATCGGAAATCAATGCTATACTTACTCATTTTTTTTGTTTCGAACTCATATTTGATGCAGCAACAGCTTCAAAAATTAATGGAATACATACTCATTTTGTTGTTTCATTCTCAAATTTAAAGCAGCAACAAACTCAAAAATAAATGCATTACATACTCATTTTGTAATTTCCCTTTTAAATTTAAAACAGCAACAAACTCAAAAATGAGTGCATTACATACTCATTTTGTTGTTTCATTCTCAAATTTGATCCCGTAACAGATTCAAAAATGAGTATGTGAAGTCTCCATTTTGAGAACGTACCTGTGACCAAAATTCAGAACATGCGAGTTTCAAATTAGAGCATATTTGCATCGGAGCCATTTTGAGTATGTGAAGTATTCAAAAGTGAGTATTTTATTCTGAGATTTGAACATCCGTTTCTCGAAGTGTAAGATTCACTCGTATCAGTTACTCATTTCATCGACCGTTGGGTTCCTTTTCGCGGGTCTTCAATTGGATATCGTAATGTCCACGATCCGCCCAAAATGGAGTTTTAGTAGATCGCTAGCAATTCTAGAGGAGCTTACTGTTATCACGGAAAGCCGGTATCAATCTTTCACCGCCCCGCAGCGATCGTTTCTATAGCCGAACTCGTAGGTCTTTGCGCTGCCTAGCAGCCAATCACAAGTTTTCTCTATCGATGGATCTTCCGCTACCTAGTAGCCTATCGCAGGTTTTCTATCACTGGTATCGCCCAAGTCCCCCGGTCACCTTCGATCGATCTCTTTGGACCTACTGCGCAGGCCTCATAGTTTTCTGTGAAGAAAAAGCTATCTGGTGAATCTATTCGCCTCAGGGCGTGAGAGAAGTATCTACAGTTCCTTTTGAAAAAAAGAATCACCTGGCGATTCTGTTAGCCCCTGGGCGTCGAAAATGAAAAGAAGGGTAGCAAACTGTCGTCAATGAGATTGCGCTACACAAGGCAGTGAAGGCCTGGATATTTACACCTTCAAGTTCGAATCACCAGAATTAAAAATGGACTTTTCCGTCAATCTTTCAAAAGTTTGAAGACTACTTCTTTCCATGACAAAATGTTGTTTAAGAGCGATATAAAATGTTTTCATGGGTTCAGTTAAAAAAACAATTGAATCCTATGTTACACATATTTAGACTCTGGCATCCACTTGTAAGTTTTCAGAGCAAGAAAATGGATGGATTTGAGACGGCATCGTCCAAGGAATTAATGACAATGGATTGCAAGAACGACTGCTACGAGAAAATAACCTAGATTTAGAAAAAGCAATTGAAATCATCCGCGCACCTGAAGTGAGTCGGGAGCAATTCCGCAACGAAACTATAGCCACGGAAAACTTCGCGAAGAAGAGGGAAAGCCAGAATCAACAGAAACAGTCGTTACAGAATGAACGTAAAAAGCGCTGAAGAAAACACAAGATTCGCGAGTCCCGCATTCGGAAAAATTTGTGCCAAAAATAACAAGAAAATTATTTTGAAGCTAAATGTTTTCTGAATACAAAGAACATTTATGAAATCAAGATTCCGGATAATGAACTGGATGTATACTTTGATTCTGTTACTGGTATCGAACATGAAACTAAATAATGAGATATAACTCACAGTGACTCTGTATTTAAGAATATTAACATAGTAAGTGATACACCAAGGTAAAAAGTTATTTAAATGTAAGATATAAGTGTCTCGAAGTTAATTTTAAACTCGATTCAAGTAAATATTTTACCACTGTATGTTTTTCAAATATGTTCAAGAGGTTAAACCAAAGCTAAGTGAAACTAATTTGTCTTAAACTACATATGATAATTTTAAATTAAAAAGCCAATAGGCTCTCTGGTAATCAATTGCTCCACTAATAAACTCAAAAATATTCTTTTGCTAATTATGTAGTAAATGAAAAATCCTAACCAATATTAGGATTAAAACGTTGTATGGAGTTAAAACTTATTGAAAGAATTGATGTTATAGAATGCAGTAAAATAAATAAAAATGAGTTAAGCACAGCAAAGATGTATTTATTGGGATAGGTAAATTTCCAAATGAATTATATCACATTACTTTGAAAGGCAATGCTCTACCTGTAATTCATCTTTCATGACGTGTTCCTCAGGCTTTGCAGCCAAAATTACATAAAGTGCAAACACTTAACCCACAAATGGTTTTGTGTGTGTGTGAGCGTCATAACTCCACGAGAAATCATCTGAGAGACAGCATTTTGTACTTAAACGATGACAAAAGAGTAATTGCGAAAAAATGTATACAATGCATAAAGTGCGAAACAAAAAAAAGGGCTTTATTGCACTCATTGCATCGTTACACATGATTCTCTGTGCAAGAGGAAGAACAACAAGCAGATGTTCCTTTGCACAGGATGTATCCTCCCCTTACTGCAAAGGTTGCTTTGCACCATCTCTCCAAACTCAAAACCAGATTTTCAACAATTCTTGAGAGAAGAGTGCCCATTTCTGAATCAGCACTGTTTCAGTAGTTGGGTGTTCCCCGGAGGATGTAATTGTGCCGCAAAGCGTCTCCCCAAAGCATCCCACACATGTTCTATGGGATAAAATCAGGGGAGAATGCTTGTCATTCCATTCGAGTGATATCTTTATTTTCCAGTATCTGCTGAACATCAGCAGTTCGGTGTGGCCGTGAATTGTCATTCATAAAAACGAAGTCTGCTCCAATAGCACCTCAGAATTGAAATACATGGGGAAGGATCACCTCCTTACAATAGAGATCTCCGGTTACAGAACCTCTGCCGAAAATGTGGAAGTCAGTCCGCCCGTTCAGCGTAATGCTTCCTCAGACAAAACACCAGGACTACCGTAACGATCTCTTTCCATGATGTTACTGGGATGAAACAGTGTCTCAATCTCTCTTCAAATCAAATGGCTTAGAGAATCGCTTGTGACACTGGTTTTATTGAGTTCATAGTATCGTTAAACATAATTGTCTGTTCAAGAGGAAGAATCTTACAAAGGAAGCATACTATATCATCCCATAGAATCATCCCATACTAAGGAAGCAGATATTCCCTAGTATGAGATATGCCCTCTCCTTACTACAATGGTTGCTAGACACTGTCTCTTCATACTCTCAGCACCAGATTGTCCAACATTTCTTCATTTAAAAGGGCTCATTTCTCAATCAACATCTGTTTCAGTTCTTGGAAGTTCCTTGGAGGATGTAATCATATCGGAAGGAGTCTCCCCGAATCATCCTCCCACATGTTCTATAGCATTTAAATCAAATCACTGGCCATTCCATTCGTGTGATATCTTCCCTATCCATCAGCAGTCCATAGTGTGCCCGTGTATTGTCATCCATACAAACGAAGTCTGGTCCAATAGCACCTCGGAACATACGCACAGGGGGAATTATCAATTCCTTACAATAGCAATCTTCGGTTACAGAGCCTCTGCCGAAAAAGCGGAGCTCAGTCCGCCCGTTCAGTATAATGCTTCCCCAAACGACAACTCCAGGACCACCGTAACGGTCTCTTTCCGTGATGTTACTGGGATGAAACCGTGTCCCGACCTCTCCCCAAATCAAAAGGCTTTGAGTATCGCTTGTGGCACTGACACGACTCTCATCCGTAAAAAGGAAGCGACTCCATTGGTGAGATGTCCAGCTTTGTACTCCTTACACCACTTAAGTTCGAGGTATTACTGTATTTATCAGAATTTTGCATTAACTATTCATTTATTAGTTCTCCCCATGTAAAAGAAAGAGTAGTGGGATTTGCAAAAAACATTATGAGAAAGGCAATTTTTTTATAGAATTAATTGCGTATAGAAATACCCCAATATCAGATCTCCAGGTTAAGCGATGTTAAATACTAAATTAAAAACCAAATGACTACACAAAAAAATTATTAAATGCTCAATTATTTAATAACATTCGTGAAAAGTTAACTAAAAGGCAAAAATTGAAAAGTTCTGTTATGAGAAAACTGCTCGTTCATTACCTGAGCTTACGCAAGAAGAGAATGCAAGAATATTGAATTTTAAAAACAAAACTTCGGAACCTGCAAAAATAGTCTCAAAGCATAAATTTCCTCCTCAGTCATATTTTGTTCAAGATCAGTCTGGCACAATCCTAAGACATAGAAGAAAGCATATCAGAAAATCAAACACACCTTTGATATAGAAACAGACCCTAATGATATAAGCACTTTCCATTCTTAAATCCTCAAAATACACACTCTATAACAAATAATAAAAAAAACGACGCACCAAGAAGGAGTTGTCCGATTGTAATGACATTTTGTATGCAAAGACATTTCTACCGAACACGCAAATGATTAAAATTTGGTGTCTAATGAATGAATAGTGGGAGCTACAGAGCATCGAACTGCGCACCACAGCAGGTGTCTATAAGAAGTGATTCTCAACCCGATGGTAAAAATTTCTCTTGTATTGCGATTTAGGATACCTTTCAACGGCTGAAAAATTGCCTCGCCGCAGGATTCGAGCTCATTACGAGCAACTGTCAGAGTTTGAAAGAGGTCGTATCATTGGATTGAAAGTTGCAGGTTGGACAAATCAGAGAATCACTCGTCATATGGATCGAAGCGATGCGGCCATTAGGAGATACTGGTAAGAATGGATGGGCAGCGACAGATTTCAGCGTCATGATGGTAGCGGTCGGTCTAGGGCGCCAGCAGATCGGGAGGACAGATTGAATGTCAGATCAGGTGTCACAGTGCCTGAATCGTCGTTATTAACCATCAGACGTGCGACCCGCAAAGGAGTGTCCACGATGACCATTTACAGACGACTGACAGAGCGAAATTTAGGCTCGTATCGACCGCTACGCCATTGCCACTCACGCCTGCACACTGTCGAGCCATATAACAGTTGTACTAGGCTCGATCAGGTTAGAATCATGCTGACCGGGGACGTATAGTGTTTAGCGACGAATCCCGCTTACAACTGTGTCTTGACGATCAACGAAGACGTGTCTGGAAACGCCCAGGGAAGCGTGCCCATCCTGCTTTCACTATTGCACGCCCCACAGACCCTCATCCAGGAGTTATGGTCTGGGTGCCATTTTTTTGTCCGCTGAACCCCTTTGCTCGTCATTAGAGGCACACTAGCACAGCGGTACGTCTACGACATTCTGAGAACTGTTTTGCTACCATTCCTTTTACAGTACCCTGGCCTTATTTTTCAGCAAGACAATGTCAGACCACATACGGCACGTATTTCTATGAACTGTCTTACATATTGTCAAACTCTTCCTTGATCAGCCTGATATCTCTCCGATCGAGTATGTCTGGGATATGATAGGAAGGCGACTGCATCTACCAGGGAATGTTGATGACCTGGCCCGACAATTGGAGCAAATATTACAAGAAATACCGCAGGAGACCATCAAGGTGCTTTATCACTCTATGCCACGTCGTGTGGCAGCTTGCATCCAGGCTAGAAGTGGTTCAACACCACCTTAATGAGCTCGTTACTTTATTACTATGCAACTCTGAAGTAAATCATTCTATTTTTCTGAAGTTTTAATCATTTTCTATTCTGTGTATAACCTTTCTACCCACCAATTTTTGTCTATCGGACAACTTGTTCTTGATGTGTCGTTTATTTATTTATTTTGTTACAGAGAACTGTCATAGAACTGTAACTGATCAGATTATAATGCTCAAAGAAGTAACCCTGTGTTCGTAAACCACTATCTTATTTTAATGACTACGGTGTATGATTAACAACTTAAAAGGGGAGGGGGTAAGTCTAACTGTACTAGGCATCATTGCTTGTATTGTTGCTAGGTGTTGTTGACGATGTAAACTTAATGTAAAAAATAAATTTGGATTTTAATTGAACTATTTGCGAATATTTCGATTCTATATGTTCTGAAAAACATTATAACTAAACCCATAAACATACATCGACACCTTTTTTAACCTAAAAAGATTCCAAAAACTTGTAGCGTGTATTTCTCATAACACACGCATTTTAAGTATCTACTTATTTTTTAAACAGATCCATCAATCTATTTCCTAATTTACACTTTTCTTCCTTTTACAAGATGAATTTGAGAACGTAATCTTCAAATAGATTACAAAGAATTGCTAAAAACACTGCTGGTCACACAAAATGCTTTACGAAGCATGCAAGCCATGCGAAATTTACATCATGCGTTGGCAGTGATGAAATATGCAAATCATCAGCATTATAGCACAGATGCACATCACAGGCGACCGTAACGCCACCCGCAAACGCTATATAAAAAGATCGGCAATCTGAGGTGCGGCAATTGCTTTTTCGTGCGTTTTTTTTCGGGTAAGCTGTTACCTATGCTTTGTGAAAGACATCGAGCGTCTTTTGACTAAGTTTCTGAATTCGACAGAGGAAGAATAGTATACTATAGGGATTGCGGATTATCCTACAGAGATATCGGTCAACGTGTTGAATGAAATCAAGCAATTGTGATGCGGATGTGTCATTGCTGGATGCAGAAAACGAAGGACCGACGGGGCCAATCACACCCACCTCGTTACACAACTGCTTGTGAGATAGGCGGATTGTGCGCACAGCAGTGATGGATCGCGCAGCCACATGACGAACCACAACAGATTCAGTCTGTTACCCATTATTCGGTGTCCGCTCGTACCATTCGACGCCGTTTGCAGCAGAGTAGAATGTCCGCAAGGCATTCATTGCTTCCTTTACCCTTGAGTGGAAACCACAGTCGTTTGTGCCGCCAATGGTGCGATGAACAGCGGACATGGACAACGAAATGGAACTACATGGTGTTTATTGACGAATTCCGCTTCTGCCTGCAACATCACGATGGTCGGATTTGAATTCGGAGGGAGAAACAGAGGCTGCAGAACTGTTGCGTTATGGATCGCCACACTAGTCCTGCACCTGGTATCAAGGTTCGGGGTGGTATTGGATTTCTCTGCCGCACCCTTTTTGTACGCATTGCCGGTACACTAAACACAGCCAGTGTTACACCTCTAAGAAGTTGGAGCCAGAGGTCTTCCCATACATTCAACGCTTGCCATCAGCCATGTTCCATCAGGATAATGTGCGACCACACGAGGCACGAAATGCTTAAAAGTTCTTCTTTATCCATGAGATTTAATTGCTTCCTTGGCCTGCTTGTTCTCCCGATCTATCACCAATCAAAAACGCTTGGTCCATTAACTGGCCCGGGATATACCACCCGCTGCTACACCAGATCAACTTCGGCAAAATGTGGATGCCGCATGGACCGCTGCACCCCAAGGATACATCCAAAGCCTCTTTGATTCTATGTCGAGGCGTGTGGTTACGGTTATAGCCAACAATGGCGGCTACAGTAACTACTGATTCTGTCAGCATCCACATTTCATAAGAGGCTGTAATTTTAATCGTTTAATCTTCGTACAACATGTTACCTGCCAAATAAATTTAGCTGTGATATCTTTGGTCCTTCTTGGTGTTGCATTTTGTACAGCCAGCAGTGTATCTTTAGGAAAAACCATTGTTTTTGTTCTTTTATCAATAAGTATGACGTCTTCATTTGACAAATTTTTGCAAAATTAGTCAAATTATTGCAATTTTTTTCGAAAAGTATAAATTTTTAAAAACTAAAAATTACATACTTTTCTTATTTTAAATATGTTACATAAGTTTAAAACTTTAATATTACTACAAAAGTATAATGTATGGAATAACTACTACATTAAAATAATTACTTTTCAAGTTGATTTACATAATTTTATAATCATATTTCATTTTAAGTTCCTTCATATACAAGGACACCATTAAAAAAATACTATTATTTAAATAAATATTTCTGTTTTCCTTCTCAAATTCAACACCAATTTGATTCATAAGTAAGGGTTTAATTTTTTTCACCTTAAGAGAACACATGCTCATCATTTCTTGTTTTTCAAATTTATTCGTCCTTTACTTTAATAATTAATTATTATAATTATTAATTTAATACTTTATTTTTTTTTTCATTTTTTAACTTTATTCTATTTTACTTTAAAAAAAAACAAAAATAAAATTTTAAAAAAAAACAGCATACTTTTCACTGCATAATAGGTGTGAGCTTTTTGATCAAAAATATGACGCCCTTCCGTCTTTTAAGAAATATTCCTAGACTAATGGACCAGATTGATTATTTCAAAATCGGTTCTATTTAAAAATGTTTTTTTTTCAATTTATTCTAATGGATTCGTCTCAGAAATTGAATTATTTACGTCGCATTTAAAAATAGCACGAAACATAACTTGTAATTTTGAACCATGGTCAAGTGACGAGGACGATACCTAGTGCTAATGCGACAGATTGAAGGATTCTTGTTAAATCCAGACTCGATTCGACACAAGTCATTCGCTTATTGCAGAGAAATAAATAAATTATAAAACGGCGATTAAACGATTATAGCACAGAATTTTCAGATTTCAAATCACAACTAAACACACATTAGTGCCATTTGTTAAACTACTTTTTTATACCCCTATTAAGAATTCCTTATTCTTTTATTTTAATCCATTCTTAGTTGAAAAACAATGTTCCAATGGTCACTTGCTTTTAAAAAGGAATGAATAAATTTATCAAGATTCATTTAATATTAAAGTGGTCATTTTCAAACGCCTGTGCGGCAATCAAAAACTGTAATTGCATAATTAGGTTTCGTTCCACAGCCATAAAATTCACTTTACCATCGTTTCTCAGTACTATGACAAAAAGAATAACACCTTTCCATCAATAATTCATGTTTTAGAGATAAATAACTCTTTCAAGAACACTGATAGATTGGCTCAGGACATAACAGTCTTTTAAAGTCAACATAATTTGAGGAAACGTTTTTATAAAAATTGCTAGAAAGATTTTTTACACATTTTCTATGTATAACACTAAAGTTTTAAGACCCACACTTTCATTTCCTATTCAATAAAATTCTCTTTGCAATAAAATTTTTGAGAAACGAAATTTTTAGTTAAATTGATTTTACTTAAGAATTAAGAACCTCACTTTATTGCACATTTACATTTATCAATCTTAAGTCAGTTTATTTGCACGAAATTCAATTTCAAACAATTGAATAGTTAAGATAGTTATCAAAAGTACCTTTGCAAATAATAAGATCTACCCTTAGATTTCTTTGAGTTACAAGTTTTAATATCTTATGAATCTTAAGAAAAATACATGTAACAGCCATGAAGACATTTATAAATACACAGACAGAAGACAATACGTTATATATACAACTGAACCTATTTCATTTTTATTATCTTAAATTAACACGGCAAGCTCTATCGCTTAGTGCTCAATTCCTAATTTTGAAGATAAAGGGTCAAGACCTCTTCGAAGATCAAATGCCCCTTGAACATTCTACTACTTCAGTAACTGTTGAAGGAAACTGTGATTTTATTTTTCATTGTGGTATCTCATAAGTTTTTAAAAATTCATTCAAAGCAACCAATGGTAAAATCAAAATATGCAAAAATAGAAGAGGACTTCATTAAAAAAAATTAACACATAAGGTTAAACAAATTACCCTTGCTCCATCACTGGTAAATCGAACAGCATTGACATGCTTATTCATTCCTAGTGCAGCAATCTGTAAGGAATTTTACACTCTTAATACAATATAAATAAAGACAAGATGTATAAACATTTTCAATTAAAAGATATTAAATGATAATTAAAATATATTACAGTACATATACTAAAGGAAAGAAAAAATTCCAATGCTAAGAAAAAATTATTGTAGACTAATGAAACTTAGACAGTATATTTGTCTAGGTAATATATTTAATTGATCAAAGCTTCAAGATCATAGGTTAATGAAAGCAGAAAAGCCCTTTCAAATGTGAAATGATGGTGTAATAATAATCGGTGTAACCACCAGGACTTAGAATGCAAGAATGTAAACATGCATGCAATGTGTCGTACAGGTACCGAATATCAGTTTGTGTGATGGAATTATATGCCTGTTGTGACGTTTTCACGTCACACAGATGAAAAATCGACTTATTTTTGTGGATAGGATAACAGTGTTCCTACACACACGTGCACCATTAAATATTGCGGGGTCCTGTCATCTGACATCACCCTAGCAGCCAATGACCGTGAAAAAAACCCTACGAGCCAAAAACTCCCAGTGTAATTAGAGGTGTCAGAAAGAAACTGCACCCCATCACAAGACCATGGAGTGCAGAGAGTCTGATGAAAACACCGAAGAGAACGGTTGTGTGTTGACTCGTCTTTACTAAAAAAGATATTCTGAACTGTAATGAAATAATCAATATTATGAAGAACATCAATGTAAATGCACATACAGTAATTAATAGCTGCGACGCAAATAAACCAATTAGTAAATTTCCTAACTCTGACGCTACCATTAATTTTCTCAAACGTCACACTGTTGAATTTGGTCGAACAATATAAGCGCATTTAATTCTGGTTGTGGATGATGCTAGAGGTACCATTCATCGATGTCTTGTTTGGAGAAAGTTCTGGTGATCAAGCAGAGCAAGACATACACCTCGAAACTCTATGCAGCATGCTTGGTTACAACTACTGTAAGAGGGCGCACGTTATCTTGTTGGAAAACACACCCTTAAATAATTGTCAAAAATTATAGCGCAACAGCTTGAATCATCAGACTGAAATAAAAATTTGCAGTCAACGAAGTGCTCCTGCCATCATAGAATATTACGCCACAAACAATAAATCCACAGGTGCAGAGCTAGCGTGTCTAGGGCGCAGAAAGGTTATCTGCAGTCGCAAACCTGGCATTCTTCTAGTCAATATACGGTCATCACTAGAACCAGCTCTCATCGGAGAACACAGCACATCGACACTACACTCTAAAATGAGCTCTAGCCGGGCATCACTGAAAGCTCAAATGTCAGTGAATCGGAACCAATGGTATGGAACGCTACAGGGCGTCTGGTTCGGAGCTGTCCTTGAAGTAACCGATTTATAGCAGTTCGTTGTGTCACTGTGATACCAACTGCAGCTCGAATTTCTGCCGCAACGCAGAGAGAGTATGATGCGCCACATCTATAAGCCAAATATGGCGGTCATCCCTCTCAGTAATGCCACGTGGAGGCCCGAAACCTGGTCCACTTGTGGCAGAACCATCCCTTGACCACTGCTCCCAAAAATCATGCAGAGTGGATACATTCCGGCCAAGTCTTTCTGCAATATTGCGGAAATAAAACACAAATTCTCGTAGCCCTATTATGCGACATCGTTCGAACTAAATAAACTGTTGATAATGGCTTCGTTGTCTTCTTGAAAGCATTCTTGACCATTATGAACTCACTACGTTAAATCTCCACGATAAATAACTCTCACGAACTTTACAGCGCGTATTTAAAGTACACCTGATTCGCATGTCCGGAGAGGCGCTGCTAGAGCCCCACTTATGCATTTAAAGTGAAATTTGAATCCAAATCATATTTTAGATGTATAGATTTCGTTCGTTTTGCATAACTTGTAACTTTTGGGCCATCAGTGTATAAAGTAACTATCTGAATACTATACAGGCTGCATAGAAAGTCCCTTTCATCTGAAAATACATGCGAACGGAAAGAGTAACAAGTAAGATCACGATATAGTAAAGCGAGGAGGGTTCGAGTAAAGTTACCCATTTTTCAATCTTAACAATTTTCACTTAATAGACTTAATCAGCTTAATTGAGAATGCACGTAACCCGAGGAGCAATCAAACTTACTAAATTAAATATAATAGAAATAAGAGCTCTTATCTATTACTCTGAGCGCTCTCGCTTCAACGTTTGATTAATTGCTCCTTCTTGTAAATTAACTATACGACCACACGTCACTAACGCTATACTTTCTTATATCTCAAATTTCAACCATATGCTGCCTATTCTATTACTAGCACTTAAATAGAAGCTCTCATTTACAAAAAACCAAGTCCTCTCTACGGAAAGCGGTTTTCAACTGCAATCACAGTTCAAAAGAGTATTTTACTCAAGAGGATTAGTAGAAGCGCGAATAGACCCGTTACCATCTTAATTTTTTCATAAACAGTCTTTCTTGTTAAAAAGAGGATTTGTTAGACTAAGGTTTAGAGGCGACTAAGTCAAAAATCTAATAACCCAA
Source organism: Trichonephila clavata (assembly GCA_019973975.1). Taxonomy (NCBI): domain Eukaryota; kingdom Metazoa; phylum Arthropoda; class Arachnida; order Araneae; family Nephilidae; genus Trichonephila; species Trichonephila clavata. The sequence continues at coordinate 63,990 of BMAO01023808.1, read as the reverse complement.
ATTGTAGGGCAGGGGTGTAAAACTCGCGGCCAGCAACGAACATTCTTGCGGCCCGGCCAATACATCGGCACACGATAATATATAATAAAATAACAACCGACGCAAAATATAAAAATAAAAGAGATACAATTCGTTAAATGTTTCTTAATCATAATGTTAATGCGAAATGGAATATTTTTGCTGTGAAGTAAAAGAAAAAATAATCTGCTAGATATGTCAAAATGCTATAAATGTACCAAATTTATATAATAGCGTTTATAAAGAACAATATCAATCAGTATATGATAATTACGAAGGACTAATGAGACAAGAAAAGTTGAAAGAGCTTAAGTTATAGGTCTGGAAAAACAACAGTTAATATTTTCTAAAGTATTGCAAGAAAGTGAAGCGGCGGTACATGCAAGTAACGCTTTGTCCGAATTGATAGCTAAGCACCCGAAGCCTTTTACTGAAGGTGACTTCATCAAGAAATGCCTGCTTAAAGCTGGAGAAATTATTTGTCCTGAAAATTTGAAGGCATTTCAAGCAATTTCTTCGTCTCGAAATACAGTCGCGGAAAGAGTTACTGACTTAGCCACCAACTCTTAAGCAAAGCAAAATCATCCAGTTTCGAAAGCTTTTACATTGCCTACGATGAGAGTACGGACATAAGTGGCAAGCTCAATTATCTGTGTGTTCTTCGTGCTTGCGACAAGGGTTTTAACATTTTTGAGGAATTAATACGATGCAGCACAACTACAGGACAAAATATATGCAATTGTGTTTTTGAACTTCTGCAGAAATCCTCTGTCAAAATGAAATTCTGTAGCTCCTTCAATGACTGGAAAAAACAACGGCTTCGTAGCATTACTACGAAAAAAGTAAATGAAATTCACAGTTCAAAAATTCATCATAAGCATTGCTTATACACCAAGAAGGTAATAAACATTGAGAATGTTTTGTCATTTATAAAAAAATATATATATATAAATTTTATAAGATCTCGAGGCTTAAATGAGCGACAATTTACCGCTTTTTTAAGTGAGTTAGATAGCACATATATTCAGGTTAGTCCTACTATATCGAGTACGCGGGCTATCTATCTTTCTTTAAGATTCTCAAACAATTCTGGGATTTGAAAGAGGAAATATGTCAGTTTTTAACACGTTTTATAAGTTTCACTTGCATGTAACGGAATCTTGGAATTCGATTTTCACCCACTTAAAAAGGTTAGATTAATTCGAAATTTTGCACACTTGTCAAGGATCGATGACAATACAATAATTTTATAATTTTGTTCCATTGTCCTCATCAGGATCGTCAGGAATCACGATAATCAGATTTGGCGACAATTCCATGTAACACTTACAGATTTGGCAACTTATTGCACATACAATTTTCTGATTCGGCGACTAATTCGATATAGTACCATTTTCAGATTTGGCGATTAAAAGAAAAAGGTGTAAGCTTACAGCGAGTGTTTTTAATTAATACACTTGTGATTTATAAAAATAAAACAAAAAAAAAGTGTTCTGTACGTGAGAAAGTGGAGGGTGGGTGTGTGTTATAAATTGCTTACTATAATATAAACATTTTTCTGAAAATGAAAATTTAAAAAAAAAAGGCTTGTGATGTGAAAAAAATAATCTATGTTCTAACTGCTAAATATTTTTAATTTTTATAAAGCAATACGTTTAGAAGTGATGATACAAATTAACATTATAGCAATACGTTTAAAAGGTGAAAATACGATTGATACATAATATTACCATGTTTTTATTAACTCGCTTTCTTTAATGTCTGTCCGGATGGAATTTTGTAATTGATTTTAAACCGTGTGACTTTCCGATGAGCTAGAGACTTGAAATTTGGACCATATCTCAGAAGTGGATGGCAATGCATGACAATGTGAAAAAAGAAGAAAAGAAAAAAAAAACGAAAAGGGGAGGAATTTTATACTTATTAGTCCGTTATAAAAACAGGGTACATTAAATTTTTTTAATTCGAACTTTTTTTCTTCTTACCACACATTTTATTTGTTTGACCTGTTCTTTTGAGACGGAATCTAATATAACGATACGGGACTCATCCGAGGCCCTGTAAACAGAGAAAATAAATACACTTCAGACCCTTTAATTAAAATCCATTGAAGAGCAAGACTTATTCCAGCAGCCACGTATAATTCTGGCTCCAAATATCAAACTCAAGGATAAATTCAACAATGAATAATTGACAGTTTAAAAAACTAAACAACACCCTTCTATAGTAGATCGAACTAAAAAATAAATTATAATTTAAAAAAACTAAAGAACACGCTTTTATACTGAATCGAACTAAAAAGTAAAAAAAAATAATTCTTAATATAAGAATAAAATGAGAACGAGAAAATTAATGTCATTGGGGTAAAAGCGTGGGGTGCAATTTCGGAATTGAAAGAAATTAAAAACTATAACAATTGATATATTTATAGAATACTCCACGCTTTTACCCCAATGACATTAATTTTCTCGTTCATCATTTTATTCTTATATTAAGAATTATTTTTTTACTTTTTAGTTCGATTCCGTATAAAAGCGTGTTCTTTAGTTTTTTTAAATTATAATTTATTAAAAACTACATATCAAGACACAAGCTTGTTTTCCGATCCAATAGGGATACAAGATTTATTTTTAATAGTTGATATAACCAAACACTTAAGCAATTTAGATTTATCATTAAGGAAAAGATTAGATCATTGCGAATATGTTTGACTTAATTAAAACATTCAAATGTATATATAAGCTATTTCTTTAGGAAAAGCAAATGAAAAATGAAGATTTTACGCACTTCCAGACGTGCAACATGAACAAATCAAGTTCAGAAAATACTGCATCGTATCAAAAATACGCAGAAAAATTTCAAATCTTGAGAATTGAATTTGACACAAGATTTAAAATTTTAATTCTTTGAAAGACATATTTTGTTTGCTTTCTTCGATTTTCTCTCTATATATAGACTTAGTACCCAGCCATATGCAAATGGAGGTAATAAGGGATTCAGTGTGACTCAAATTTGAAGACAAAATTTATTGAAGTGGGTGTGCCTGAATTTAGCAAATACTTACCAGGCAGGTTTGAATATACAGGAAAATTCGCATTAAATTATTTCCATCTTTGGAAGTACTTATCGGTATGAGCAGTTATTTACAGTTTTGAAAGGAAATAAGTCTCCGGTTAGAAATAGTATCAATGACACTCGTCTTGGTTCAGTTTTGAAAGAAAGCTTCGTGAGCCAAATTTCTCCCGAAATAGGAAAGATGGTAGCAGAGAAAATATGTAAAGTGTCAGGGCGTAAATAATAAATTTTCGTGTTCTTTTATACTTGTTTATTTTTGTGTAATTCGAAATAAGCCTCTGTTTCTATGAATATTGATTTTTTTTTTGCAGCCTACCTCAAGCTAAACCTTGTTTGTTTGGCTCAAGTTAGCCTTTGAGGTTGATACCTTTGGTGTAGCTGTAGGGTATGATAAGGAAGACACCCAATTGAACTACGATGGTATCGTTGAAGAGAGAAAGGAGAGAGAATTAATAAAAGAGAAGGAAAAAAGGGATAATTTAAAGTTAGAAAAACTAAGAATAGAGGCTCAGATCAGGTCAAATTGGGAAATATTAATTAGTAACAGTCATACACCAAGGAAAGAATTAAGCAAACTGCTACACAAGTTGGATATGAGAGAGGATATCAGCTTGTATTTAATATTGTTTGAGCGCTGTGACGTAGTTACAATGGAGAAATCGCCTTTATTCATAAAGGAATCCACAGCTGGGGAACACGTGGCTTTGGCGTCATTGTGTTTTGCTGGACAGCTGGACCATCGGCGACAGTGTGACAGGCAAACACTATGGGCTGGGCATCACTGCATTATTTTCCATTCATAGACAGTGATTGTCCGTCTTGAAAGGCTGGCGCCTCCGCAGAAGGCGGCGAGATGTTTGAAGTGCCAGATGTCAGCCAAGCCCTTGTCGCCGGGGACTTTTGAGGAAGAATAACGGGTTGCCGTTAGACGACCCAGAAGCTTATAGGTTCGCAATAGATAATAGAAAATAAAATGCGATCACGAGGTATCCACGATATCCGCTACCAATAATTGATGATTTGATCATTAATATTCCACACACCGAAATCATGTCATCACTTGATTTACGCAGCGGAGACTTTCAGATGGCGGTAGACCCCAAAGATGTTCATAAGAAGGCATTTGTTACAAAAAATGGTACTTTTGCATTTACTCGCATGCCATTTGGCCTTTCGGGGGCAGCTCCAAATTTTCAAAGGGCGATTGAAATAATCCTTAAACCAGTTATCGGGCGTTTTACATCCTGCTATATGGACGATGTTATCATTTCATCTCCATCTTTTGAGCGCCATGTAGAACACTTACGGGAAGTATTCAGATTGTTGCTAGAGGCTGGTTTAACGTTAAATCGTGAGAAGTGTCATTTCGCGAGGGAACAGTTACGTTATTTGGATCTAGTTATTAATAAAGAGGGAGTTAGAACAGACGAGGAGAAAGTAAAAGCAATTCTTGAAATGAAACCTCCGAAAAATGCGAAACAGGTAGCAAAATTTTTAGGAATGACGGGTTGGTATCAAAAGTTTATTAAGGACTACGCAGACCTGTGTGAACCCTTGTATGGTTTAAAACGGAAAAATTCTAAGTTTAGTTGGTCGGAATCGGCGCAGGAAGCCTTTGATCGTATTAAGAAAGCAGTGACGGAAGCTCCCGTGTTACAGTTACCAGATTTTACCAAAGCGTTTGAACTTTATACGGATGCTAGTTCAGTGGGGGTAGGAGCAGTGTTGACGCAGAATAATAGGCCTATTGCGTTTGCATCAAGAACATTAAACCGCGCAGAGAGAAACTATAGTATGACGGAACGTGAATGTTTGGCTGTCATATGGGCGTTAAATAAATATTGCACTTATTTCGGATCTTTGCCGGTGAAGGTGATAACAGACCATGCAGCACTTACCAAATTAACGAATTTGTCGTGTAGAATGATAAGGTGGACGCTTAAGTCGGCAGATTTTAATGTGGAATGGGAGCATCGCCCAGGTACGCAAAATGTGGTGGCTGATATATTGTCTAGAAATTCGTTAGATAATAGTGAGGAAGCAAAGGTGTCTTGTGCGGTGATTAGGTCGTTGGTATTATCGTCTAGGGAACAGTTGAGAGACGAACAGAGGAATGATCCGGAGTTGGGTCATATCATGCGGTTTTTAGAAAATCCTGACGATAGTTCAATTAATGAGTCAATATGTAGAAATTGGTCCCGCATTTTAAATTGATACATGGGTTGTTATATTATGCAAAATATACAACCACGCTCGGTGAATTAAGTGTATTTATACCCAAAATATTACGTAAAGATGTTATGCGAGAATTAAATGACTCGCCGATGGCGGGCCATCTAGGCAAAAGGAAAATCTACTTAAAATTAAAAGATGTGTTATTTCCCATTCATGCGGAAATTCATTTATAAATATGTATCAACCTGTGATGTTTGCCAAAAGATCAATTATAAGAACGGATTACCAGCTGTTCAATTAATTCCGATAGTAACGAATTTTCCGAATGAAATAGTATCTTTAGATTTATTAGGCCCATACCCTGCAACTAGTCCGGAACGTTATAAATTTATTTTAGTAAAAACCGACAATTTTTCTAAATGGGTTGAAATAATTCCCTTAAGGGAAGCTTCGGCTAAGGCGATTGCCAATGCATTTTTTGAGAATTATATTTCGCGTTATGGAGCTCCTGTTAATTAGTGATAATGGCCCCAAATGATATCCGAAGTTTTTCAGCAAGTGTGTCGCAGGTTGAACATAAAACATGGTAAAACTGTGGTATATCGTCAACAAGCTAATCAAACCGAAAGAGTTAATCGAACTCTTCTACAAATGAGATTTCGAGTTTTGTCAAGGATAATCATACTAACTGGGACCAATTTCTCCGCGAGTTTAGTTATGCTTTTAGGACAGCAGTACATGAGATAACGGGTAAAACACCAGCGGAACTATTTTTAGATAGAAAATTAATCACAACATTTCAAAAATTAGTAATGGTAACTGATGGATCAGACTTAGTATGCGGAAATATGGAAACGTTGTTTGAGGAGACTAGGAGAAATACTAAAAGCAGCAGGAGAAGTGGGCGAAATATTATAATAAGAGGAGACGTGAAGTTAATGTGAAGGTTGATGATCTAGTGTTGGTTCAAACTCACCCGTTAAGTTCGGCGAGTAAGAAAATGGTGGGTAAATTTATGCCAAAATTTGAGGTTCCCTATAAAGTTTTGAGTGTGAAAAATAATAATTTAGTAATATTAAAGTTTGGTAAAAGAATAACGGTTAATGTGGATCAGATGAGAATTTACCATCAAAGAGAATCAGAAGACAGTGTTGCCGAATCGGAAATTGCGGGAAGTAGTCATCATAATGCAGTAGCATCAGACAGGTCGGATGATAGGCAGCCGAGAATAGTGCAATCAGAAAGTGATGGGAATTGTCGTAGAGGATCAGAATCAGGAAATTTGGAAGGTAGTGGAGATGTAGTCAGGAATAGACGCGATGGAGAGGAGGTGAGAAGAAAAAAGCATGTGCGGACGGAATCGACTGTTTTTTCGGGGGGGGGGGGGTATAATTGCAGGAAAAGGATACCACGTTGGACGGAGAGGGAGAAAAGAGGAAGGCCCGAATCTTGGGTCGAGAGCCAACAAAAGAAGAAGAGACCAGAGGCCCATGCAACCCGTGACAAGAGAAAGTTGTCCTCGTCCATGCCGTCTCGTCCGTCAAGAAAGGTTTTTTCCTTAAGGTAAGGTTTTCCCCTGATCTTCGCCCGAATGGGATGCACTGTAGGGAATATATGTAAAAGATAAATAAAATGGAGTGGAGTGCCCTTTTGAGTAGTTATTTCGGTCTATTAGTTTAATTAAAAATTCTAGAGAGTTAAAATTTTGTGCAGGTTCAGAGTTTTTCAGGCGTTAGGCGTGTTACGTGAGTTCTTTCAGGTGGTTTAGACCTTCAATAAGTCACGCTTTTTTCTCGGAGGGGGTTGTGACGGATCTGTACGGTCTTCACTAATCCTCTCAATTATTCTTTCAAGTTTTATTTATTTCAACCAATCTCCACCGGAAGCCAAAGCGTGATTTATGCAAATGATATATTTTATATAAGTTCGGGTATCGCGAGTTAATGCATGAAAGGTGAAAGTGAAAGAGAGAGAGAAGTAAAGTAAAGAGTTAGAATTTTAAAGTAAAGTGAATTGAAACATCGGTAAATCAATTCGCAGTTGTTGACAAATTTAGTGTGAAGTAACGCGACGAGCAAAGCTGAAGATTGAATTTGTTAAGTCAAGAGTGAATCTTAGCCTTTATCTGATCCAACCTGAACCAAAGTATTCCACAAGACGGACCAGGAATCAGGTTAGTGACTTAGAAATTATAAATACGTGCACGTGTGTTAACTGTAATTGTGCGTGCTGATCTTTCGTGGATTCAGTTCAGATTCCGTAGTTCCGCTAATAGTTACCCCTTCTCATTCTCCACTGTGCTTTATTGTTCTTAAATTTGAATAGTATATGTGTAACTTTCCTTGATTAAGAGATATCAAGAAATATAGTGATTTTTAAAGATGTCTCTTGAATTCGTTAATCCACCTACACGTCCAGAAACAAGTAACGGTAGACGGGGAGATGATAATCTTAGGGGAGGTTATATATCACGACAAGAGGGACCGGAACTTTTGTTATCTCTGCACGAATGGCGAACGTGCAAGACCGTGGTGCCGGGTGCAAAACCTTGAGGCCGGCCAATGGGGGTTGATGAGGGGTGTGGAGTGGACCCGAACCTAGAGTTTAAAAGAGTGAACCCAAGAAAAGAGGGGATGACTCCGAATAGACTCCCACGATAGATTCCCGAAACTGAATCCTGCGGACGAAGGAAGAAGTGCGATGGTTCCCGATCGACTCCCGAGATAGAACCCGATGGACTAGCGAGATTGACTCCTGAGGCGGTATCCAACGGGCGACTAAAGAAGAAGCGAGGAGTGGACACCAACGCAATAGACTGCCTAAATTAGAACTACCACCAATACTAAATAGAACTGGCTAAATGGATCTAACACTTGTAATTGAATTCTTTTTCTCTTCATAGTGATCTTTTAATAGTAAAAAGTAAATAAATCAATTTTAGATCACACACACAACACACAATAAAAGTTTTTTTTTAATGATTAGCGTGGCGTCACAATACGCTACCAAGTTCCACGACGTTACAGCGCTAAGCCAATATGATATCTCTGCCGAAAGAGTTCTGGGTCAAGCATCTTTAGGGTTTACTACAACAGGAAATAATGCAGTTGATCTCTCGAGAACTTGAACAAGAGGCAAAAGATTATAACCACGTGAAGAATTTACAATTGGAAAGATTTAAATTGACCCCAGAGATATTTAGGCAGTTGCTTGTCAAGGCATCAGAAAAGTGCTGACAAAACATGGCGTGACTTATATCAAGAAATTCAAACATTCATTAATGGATGGATTGAAGGATTGGATGCAAAAACATTCGACAGACTATAAGGGATCTGATGATAGCCAACCATATGCAGAAAAAAGCCCTTGTTGAGTTCAAAGAACGTCGCCTAGACTAGGGTGGCCAACCCGCGGCACGCGTGCCACAATGTGGTACGCGGGAGTAGTAACTGTGGCACGTGAAGACTTATTGAAAAATTACAAAAATTTTGAAAATATTACAGAATTAATTGAATTACAATAGAAAATTATCACGAAGAGAATATGTAAAAAACAGAAATTTTCAGCTTGAGATTTTAAAGGTTCTAAGCAAAATTTTTTCTTTTCTTCAGTATAGCGCCAAAAATGAGATCATGCTCCAAAACTTACTATTCAACAATATTGTAACGTTTTGAGAAAAGTGTTAATTTTTAACATTTCGAATTTCAGCTTTCCCTTGAAATGCTGAAGTTGGGTGTTTGTAGCTATTGGCTGTCAGCGTGATGTCAGATAGAAAGGTTTTTCCGAAGGTATTGACTATTTACGATTTCTGTAATGTCAAGAAGTAATTCTGCAATATATTAGGAGAGCAGTTGTTGATACGGTAGAAGTAATTCTATCTGCACAAAGTAGCCGCTTTATAAAGCAGAGGGAGTGAGAACTTGCATCCATGACTAATTAGAATAATGGATTTGGAGCCTAGAAAATTTGTACCGTAACATCGGCAAATAGTTTCTAGCTATCAGACTCGGTTGATTTTAAAATCTGTTTAGCAAGACGTTAAGTTTTTTTTTCCTTTTCTAAAATTGTTTTTAGATTTTAGCGTTGAGCGTAGTTGTTTAAATTGTTTTTTATTTTCAATATGTTTATGAGTAAACCTTCGACATCGAAAAGAAATTATGAAGAGGATATTGCAGCACGTGATTTTAAAATTGTCTGGGAAGAACAATTGTTGTTTACACATCAAAATGCTTCCAAGCCTGTTTATTTAATATGTAGAATTTGTATAGCAGTTCCAAAAAAATTTAACTTGGACCGTCATTTCAAACAACTGCATAGTGATTTCAAAAGCAAATATCCTGTTGGATCAAATTTGCGAACGGAACTTATCAATAAAAAAGAAGACATCTTTAGCCAGCCAACAATCTTTGTTCCAGAAGAGAAATGACGAAATGAAAACTATATGGTGAAGAGAGCTTACTTTGTTGTTACCTCGCAAGAAAAAACCATATTTTGATGGAGAGGAGATAATAAAAAGTGTCCTTTTAATTTTTGCCCAAAATGTCGGTGATCTTAATGTCAAAAATATGGTTGATGAAATAGCTTTGTCTAGAAATACCGTCATGTATCGTATAGATGACATGGGGCAGGAGGTTGGAACACAAATTGTCTCTGGACTTCAAAATTGCAAATATTTTTCATTAACTTTGGATGAAAACTGTAATATCACAGACAATGCGCAGTTAAGCATCTTTGTGCACTACACGAACAATAATTTTAATACTGTAGAAGAACTTGATTTCCGCCAACTAGTTTTAATTAGAGGTGAAGACAATTTTAGGAACTTAAAAATGTAATTGAAGTTAACAAGTAGAATGGACAATACTAGACAGTGTTTGCACAGATGGAGCGCCTTGCATGGTTGGCAGAATAAAAGGTTTTGTTGCATTGCTTGAAAATTATTTGGGAAGAAAAGTTTTCAAGTATCATTGTATTATTCATCAAGAAGCTCTTTGTGCCAAAGACTTAAACTTGTCTTCCGTTGTTGACCCCGTGCTGCACTGTATCAAAAAATACGAGCTCGTGCTTTGAATCGACGAAGATTTCGTACGCTTTTCCCCGAAGAAATGGAAGAAAATGGCGAGTTACTCCTTCATTGTAATGTGCGCTGGCTTTCCAAAGGAAAACTTGCGAGATTTTGGAGTTTGAGGGAATGTGTTTTAGAATATCTGGAAGAAAACGATGAATTGCTCAGTGAATGCTCGCTCATTAGGAGTGAAAATTGGCTGTGGGATTTAGCTTTTCTTACCGATATAATGGAACATTTAAACACTTTAAATTTAAGAGATTACAGGGGAAAAATTGTATTTTTCAAACTCTAGTTGGTCATATATCTTCTTTTGTGAACAAACTTTAGCTTTTTTGTCTGGATTTTGGAGAGAAAATATTCACTCATTTCCCATTCATGCAGGAACTATCTGAAAAGTTAGTAATGTTCCGAACTATGATAGATTTAGAAATTTAATATCCATTTTGCAGGATTCTTTCAGTGCCAGGTTTTAAGGTTTTAAGGATGATAAAAAAATACTAAACTTTTCAGGAATCCTTTTTCCATTTCTCTTAGAGACATTAATTGTTACCCGATACTGATCTTTTCACAAATCTTTTTTTGATTTTTCTTCAAGACATTAATTGTTACCCACCTCAGGTACAAATTGAAATTATTGACCTACAGCACCATATTACTCTGAAAAGCAAATATAAGGAAATTATTTTAACCGCAAATGATCCGAATTACATCGAATTTTGGAAATTTGTGCTACCAAGTAATTTTCCAAATTTACATGATTTAGCGGTTAAATATTGTTGTAGGTTAGGATCAACATATGTTAGTGAAGAAATGTTTTCTGTTATGAACGTAATTATATCAGAATATCGCTCAAAATTAACTGATATGCACTTAAAACACCTAATTTTGTTAGCATCTTCACGAACTAATCCAAATATAGATGATTTAGTAAAATAAATTACAAATACACACATAAAACATAGCTTTTAGTTATGTTATTGCAGCAAAGCTTTTTAGGCGTTAAAAATAATATATAATTCTTATTTTTGTATTAAATTTAGTATTAAATTCTCTTAAAACTGACGTAAAAGACTTCGCATTTCGTGCAACGTAACATTTTCGATAAGCATACAAACTTGAAAAATATAACAATTTAAAAAAGTGTCCATAGACGCTCAATTTTGGCCACCACTGTATAAGGAGAGTGTGAACTAATAGTAGGAAAAGAAAAAAGTTTTCTTTAAAAAGTTAAAAGCAGGTAGAGTTCAATAGTTTCTTTTAACATAAAAGAGTCAATTTTTTCATGCAAATAATTTATTTAAGTAACATACAGCTATACTACTGGAGATTCTAAAAATAATATATATAAAAAATATTTAAATATTCAAATAAAATAAATCAAATATATGCAATTCAAATAAAAAAAATTCCTAATTGTAAAATCCCAACACACCCTCTATTAAAAATACACAAATCTCCTACTTACAATTTAATACGGATTCTTTGAATTAATTTATTCCTTAATATGTGTATTAATTTTTTTAGTTTCTTTTTCTTAAAAAACATAGATTTCATTTATTTGATGATCGTTCTCAAGTTAACACTTTTTTACTTAGATACATGGAGGAGGTGTAGTTCAATCAAGAGGTAAATCATCATAAATCTCTTGAATATGACATTTTCAGAAACACAGTAATTTAAAACAGATCACATTTTTATTTACATTGTATAATGAAAAATTTTCACGAAAATTATTTATTATAAATAATGAACAGTGAGTGAAAGAATGTAGGGTTTTATGGCGCAACAGCCAATTTTGGCTAAGTAGCACCAAACAACTTATCAAATATTCAAAGTATAAAATTTCTTAACAGTTTTATATAATCATTTTTAATATTAAAATGTAAAATCACAAATTGTGTATAAAAAGCAAGTTTTAAAAATAAAAGTAAATACATTTTGGTGAGGAATTCCCTTTCAAGTCCGCTAAGTATGATGGAAAAAAGACATTTCCTGTTTGTGGTCGGAGTTGAAAAGCAATCGTTCACTTCCACTTCGAGGTCATATACAAGCATGTCCTCTTCATCTGATGTGTCCTGTGCAGGTATACTTTTCTTCGGTTTATATGGTGCCATCTTTATTTCAAATGAGTTAGATATGGTTTCAGGAGTGTAATATTATTATGTAATCTGGCATCACCTATATATAATTTTTGACTTCTATTTTGGCAACGCCTGGATGAGACATTCTGCAAACAATAATCATGTAACATCACTTCTAAGTCATTAAAAGCCTAATTCCGTCCATTCAACTCTCATTGTCTTATTTACAGTAGAATTTTAAAGACTTTATTGAATCGTTTCGTTTTCAAATTTAATAATGGAACAACTGCTGAAATCTGAAAGATTCGATATACAGAAGAACGTCGTTTATCCGAACGTTTATTATCCGGAGCGATTTCGAACAGTGCGATATTCAACAGTTGTTTCGCCTGCCAAAAGTGACGGGAAAACCTAAGGTGAGGGATATTTGGCGAATTTCAGTTGTGTATGTTGTGACGTCGTCACAATGGAGAAAGCGCCTCTATTCATAAACATTTCCACAGCCGGGGAACACGTGTCTTTGGTGGTATTATGTTGTATCAGACAGCTGGACCGTCGGCGACGGTATGTCTGGTGGACACTATGGGCCAGGCATCGCTGCATTATTTTCTATTCAAGGGCAGTGATTGTACGTCTTGAATGCTGGCGCCTCTGCAGGCGGCGGCGAGGTGTTTGAAGTGCCAGATGTCAGCCGGGCTCTTGTCGCCGGGAACCTTTGAGAGGGACCGGACTTTTGTCATCTCTGCGCGAATGGATGACGTGCAAGACCGTTGGTGCCGGGTGCAAAACCCTGAGGTCGGCCAATGGGGATTGATGAGGGGCGTGGAGTGAACCCGCCCCTAGAATTTAAAAGAGTGGACTTCGGAAAGAGAGAAAGTCTCCTACGAGAGATACCCAAGAGAGAAAACTGCTGACGGAGGAAGAGACTCCGGAGACTGCTGATAGACTCCCACGAGGGATTCCCGTAACTGAACCTTGTGGACGGAGGAAGACTCCGACGATAAATTCACAAAAGAGAAGCCTGCTGACGAAGGAAGGAGGAGAAAAGACTCCGAACAGACTCGAACGAGAGATTCTTTAATAATTAGCTTAGCGTACACCTTCAATTTATTTCCACGACGTTACAGCTAATTAAATTGGTGGCAGCGAGGTGGGATTGGCATTTGGCAAATTAATTAAATGCCTAAATCCTTTTTTATTTAAAATAATTTTTGAGAAAAAAGAAATAACAAAGAGAAATTGCCAGCCGTGTGTGCGAGAAAAATAAAAGAACTTTAAACAACGCAAATTTCTCCTGAGTTCCTGTGATGTCTCCATTCTTATCATTAAAGTGTGTTCCTGTTGCTGGAAAATTTCCGGAGAGCCTGCTGTCCATTTTACTGTATGTGAATCGTGTTGGGTGAATCAACGAAAGAAACAAGCGGAGGAAAGCCGAAAACAGACCCTGATTTCCGTCGGCTGATTTTGAAGGAAGTCAAGAGAGTATTCAGTGTGTGATTCCCGACCAGGTGTGCCATAGATTTTGGCAGTGATTCCAAACAGAAAGGTGAGTCTTTCTTTGAGATTATACTCGGGGCAGCAATTGATTATTATTATTGTTATGATTAATGTATGTAAAATTTTGGTAGTAAAGAATTTACGTACTAGGTAAAGTTAGCAAACACTAGAAAGAGAGACTAGAAAGATTTTTAAAGTTTTGTATGATGTTATAAATGAGCGATTTATTAGTATATTTGTTTGTGAAATATAGTTAAGTATATAGTAGTTATACTTTTTTCGTTGGTACAGTTACTGTGCAGAGTACTGTATTGTTTTTAAGATTTGCGCACATTTGTGAAATATAGTTAAGTATATAGTAGTTATACTTGTTTCGGGGTACAGTTACTGTGTAGAGTACTGTATTGCTTTTAAGATTTGTGCGTTTTTGTGAAATATAGTTAAGTATATAGTTATACTTGTTTCATTGGTACAGTTACTGTGGAGAGTACTGTTTTGTTTTAGGATTTTTGTGAATTATAGTTAAGTCTAGGTCTAGTGTATTTCTAGTGTGCGTTGAGTTTTGTATAATTTTTGTGACAAGCTTAGTTTTGGGTTTTGTGTGTATTAGTGCATCATGGCGTATTTATTAAGGCAAAGAAAAGAAGTATTGGTAGAAATGGCGAAAGAATTGGGAGTCGAAGCCGATAATACTTTACTTAAGATAGAAATTAAGAATATAATTTGTCAGAGTGAATACTATAATGAAGAATTAGCTAATTGTTTGTTAGAGGGTATTTTGGAAGAAAAACAGGAACGTGAAAATAAGGAAAGGGAACTTGAGCGTGAACGTGAAAATAAGGAACGTGAACTTGAAAGTGAACGTGAAAATAAGAAATGGGAACTTAAATTAAAGGGGTTTGAAGAGCGTAAACTAATGAGGGAAAGATAATTAGAACGATTAAGAGCTGTACGCCGGGATAAGTAACAAAAACGAGAATCTCATCTAAAAGTAGAAGATAAAGTCGAGAATGGCGCACAGGAGAGTTATTTGTCAGGAAATCGGTCCATGGGAGCTAGTGAACCGATTAAAAAGTGTAGGCCGGTGAGTAATCCGGATGCTGATAAAAGTGAAAAAACCGCCATGTCTTTTGAAGTTAGAATTGAGATTTGTGACCCCCCGGTGAAACACACGTGTGTTAATCCCTTGTCCGAAGTGAGAGGGGTAGAAAAAGAGAAGGATAAACTGTCTAGACTTGAGAAAGGGAAAGAAGTCGATATTTTTGGAATTCGTGATTGTGAATGGAAGGTAGGGTCAAGGGCAGTTAAGGAGAGTGTTACAGCTGTGATGACGGTTGCACCGCCAGTAATAAATCATGAGGACATAGGAGTAAGTTCTCGAGCATTGATAGTAGATAAGGGTTTGACTATCCCTGCATCATTGAGTTGTGAAATTAATAGTGAGGAGAAGGAGGCTAGTCAACTCCCAGTCGAAAGGGGAGCGGGCCTAACAATAGGTCGTAAAAGTTTTCAAAACCCTACAATGGCTAGTATAAAAGCGGAACAGAGGAAAGGGAAAGAAATTTACGCGTGCGCAGTTGTTAGGAAAGATGTCGGAGATAAATCAACAATGCGTTTGATTCCCCCCAATTCAAAGGGTATTGATAAGAATTGGTTAGGGGCTGGTAAAATGACAAGTTCAGAATTTAATTACGATTTACCCAGAAAAAGGGATCGTTGTGCAATTTATCGTGTAAATTTAGTAAAACTGTATCGTAGGAGGCCGGAATATGTAAATTTTGTTACAGAAAATAGCTCGGAGGGAATAGGGAAAGAAACCGAATTCCCCTATCCGGTAAAGCTGTTTATGGATTTTGACTTTCGGGGTGTTTTAAGGGAAAGTCAACTGCACTTTAAATTACCGCCTGATAGAATTAACTATTTACGAATGGTCGTTGAAAGAAATAAAGAAAGGTTTTCTCCAGATCCCGGAACGATTTATTTAATCCAGAGGGATAATCAGTTAATTAGAGGAAAACCTTTTAAAATTAAAACTGTTTGGATATACCTGAGATTGATTAATACTCTGGGAGAGGAGTTTGGGTATCCTAGGGATGTGCGTGTAATCGAGATGGGGCAGTTCAATCGTACACTGTCGGCTGTTAAGTTTAGAAAAGTGAACCGATACCTGTACCCATGTATTAAGTATTCGCGTTTGAACCAGGTGACGCGAGCCGAGTTTCATCTTTGGTTAAAAAGGGAAGGTCTTGTAAAAATGAATAGCGCGGCCTCGTGGGTCACGGTACTGGATTTGTGGAAGTGGTACTTTCGTCGTTCAATCATGCTGAGATATCAGAAGTATGCCGCATGCGTAATGCCATTTGGCATTTACATTAGAAAAAGGAGTTTTAAAATCGTATGCGCATCTTCTTATGGATGTAAATTAACTACTCAGGTTTTGGAACGGTTACCGCAGTTTGCTTTACGTCGATTGGTTAATATAGACATCTTGCCGCAAATTTGGAAAAATCGTGTAAAGCAAATAGACTTGGTATTAGAAGGGTTGAGGAGTGTGAGATCGGAATTCATACCGACCAAAGGTAAATTAGAGCAGTGGGAAAGTTTCTTACGTGTACATAATAGAGTTGTAGAGAGTTCATTTCGTGAGCTGAGGAAGTACGAGGTTAATTGTATTTTTAATGATAGTGCCATAATTACCACTTTACCCAACGATGTAGTGCGAAAGATAATGAATTGTGGAATAGCTTGTTATAAATATTGTGAGAAAGTGTGCAAAGTGCTAAGATGGAAATTTATCTTTAAACTAATGTTGTTTAGCCCAAATAATTCCAAATGTTTGTATTTACAGTTTGTTTTTTTTTGTAATTTTAAAAATCATTTACTTTATAAACCCCGTGTACCACGCAATGTATAACACGGGGGTATACAACACAGACAGAAGAAAGGATTACAACCCAAACATCCATGCCTTCTCCGGGATTCGAACCCAGTCCCTAAAACAGCGTAGTCAGCTTCACTGAAACGGAGTATATTAGAGATGCTTTCATACGCGGATTAAAATGTCCTCGCATTCGTCAACGACTCCTCGAAAATACATCGATGATTCGATCAAGCTTTTGAGCAAGCCAGAACCCTCGAATCAGCCGAAGTGCATGCAGCTTCTTATATGGGAAGTTCTTTCCCAGAAAAATTTGCAGCAATGAAAACTGATGATTTTTCAGAAAAACCTTAGCAACATCAGCGGCTTCCTCCTCCTCAAGATCTCAAAAATCCTTCCTTTGTGGAAATGACTTGCACTCACGAACCATTTTTCCAGCTAGAGATGTTATTTGCAGAAAATGTGGGGAAAAGGGACATTACCAGCAAGTGTGCAAATCTAGACCTGGTAGAAATTCTTCAAATTTCGTGGCTTCTTCAAACACATTGGCAGCTATTTCGGGATCTACTCACTGTCTCCAGAAATCAATTGTTAAGTCATTGGTTAATAATATTCAGCTCAGTGCATTAATTGATACAGGAAGCTCTGTTAGTTTTCTTAACGAAAAACATGCGGCGAAATGTAAATCGAATGTTGAACCATATTTTGGAAAAATATCCATGGCAAACTCCTCCATGGTGACTGAAACAGTGGATGTTTGTAAAGTTAATTTAAAAATTGAAAACGTCACTTATCAAAATGTGGAACTTTTAGTTATGAAAGGTCTTTGTGGTGATGTTTTGATTGGCCATGATATTCTAAACATACATTCATTAGTAGAAATTGGATTTGATGGTAATAGACCTCCACTAACTATTTGTTCTTTGGCTGTAGCACAAGTACCTTCTGTTTCATTATTTTCTAACTTGAATCCAGACTGTAGACCTTTGGTTACAAAGTCGAGGCGTCATACTGATGAAGACAATAATTTTATGGCATTGGAAGTTCAGAAACTTCTCCAGGAAGGAGTCATTGAACCAGGTAACTCAACATGGAGGGCTCAAGCCTTGGTCATTAGAGGAGAAAATCATAAGACTAGAATGGTAGTTGACTACTCTCAAACAATTTGTTCAGTGTTGAACAAATAATTCTTGTGGCGCCCACAATAACAAGTGAATATTTGTCGCGAGAGGGCGCTAATGTGTATAGAGTTCAGTGTATGTGTAAACTTTGTGTGAGAAAGAGCGAATGGAAAACGCTCTAATAAAATTCTTGTTGCAACGGTTTCGTACCATTTAATATGTGGTGTAAATAATTTTTAGTGTAAAACAAAATGTGCAAACCAGTACCAATGCGCGAACATGGTCCGTCAGAGCTTGAAATGGCAGGGACCGAAGATCAATAATTTTAAACCGTTGTGTGAGCAACAAATAAAAACAAAAACGTTTACGTGGTGCTTTTCGTGGAGATTGAAATGACTTCATCACTTGGTGAGAGGTTAGTCATTTATTTTAATTGTGTTTTGAGGTGTAATTATTTTGTGATTGAGATAATTATTTTGTGGTTGAGATAATTATTTTGTGATTTATATGTGTTTCATTTGTGGTTGAGATAATTATTTTGTGATTTATATGTGTTTCATTTGTGGTTGAGATAATTATTTTGTGATTTATGTGTTTCAATTGTGGCTGAGTTAACTTTATTTTGTGGCTGAGATAATTATTTTGTGAATATATGTGTTTCATTTTTGTGGTTGAGATAACTTAAATTTGTGATCGAAATAATTATTTTGTGATTTATTTGTGATTGAGATAACTTTATTTTGTGAAAATGAGTATCGATAAATTTAAAAAAGATGAATTGAGGGCTATTGTGTGCAAAGGAGTTAAAATTAAATGTACCTGATAATGCTAAAGTTTTAGATTTAAGAGAGTTAATACAGGAGAGTGAGATTTACAACAATGATAAAGAAACGTATCAGACTATTGTCGATTGTGTGTGTTGGAGGAAATAAACGATAGAAGAAATGAAAACGAAAATAGATTAGAAATTGAAAAAATTAAACTGTCGCAGTTAGAGAAGGAGTTAGAAATAGTAAAATTACATAATCAATCGAGTAAAAATGTACCTTTACAAAAGGAAAATCAATTAATAACAAACGAGTGTAATATTGAAAGCTTAATAAAGAGTATTAAAACCTTAACTATACCAGTACCACAAAGAGCAGAGTCGTTTAATTTATTTTTTCAATCTATTGAAAAGGCATTTAAAACTAAAAATGTTCCTGAGATATTAAAACCCAAAATTCTTTTGAATATACTAGGAGAAAAAGCAAATAATTTAATGGTTTACCTTCGAGAAGAGGATTTAAGTGATTATGATAAACTAAAAGCAATTGTGTTAAAAGAATTTCAACCGACCCCCTATGAATGCTTAAATCAGTTTAAAAAAGCTCAAAAATTACATAACGAAAGTTATGTTCAATTCGCATCTAGATTAAGTGCAACTTTTAATTACTATTGTCAATTGCGGTATGTAAACGATTTTAAATCAGTTTGTGAGTTAATTATATCAGATAAGATAATAGAGACATTAGACAGAGAATTAAGTGCGCATATTGGCATTAAACAAGGCGAAACGTGGTATAAACCACAAGAGTTAGGTCGTGAGTGTGATATTTTCATATCATCCAAAGGAAAAATTAAAGAGAGAGAGTAGAGTTTATTTCCAAAATATAAGCGTAATGATGTCTATAATCATCGCGGTTCGAATAATGTTGCAAGTGTTAATTTATCTTCTATTAAAAATGTGAAATGTTTTTGTTGTAAATCAAACGAATTCCACCCGCTGTATTTATGCACCAATTTTAAATCTCTCAAAGTCAGTGAAAGAGTGGATTTCTTGAAATCCAATTATCTGTGTTTCAAGTGTCTTTCTTCGGACTGCAATGTTAGAAGGTGCAGGGCGAGGAACTGCTTCTGTGGAAGACCACATAACCGCCTTATTCATTTCCCCCAAACGAACAATAAATCTTCCGTACCCACACAAAGAGTTGAAGGGAGCGTCCTTAACCCCCGAGCACCTGCGTTTGTGGGGCAGAGAGAATCAGATGACGTCGCTTTCCCCCTAAATGAGAATAAGGAAAACAACTCCTTCGTAGGTACCAGCTTCTTAAAAAATAAAACAAAAACAGTTTTACTCAGTAGCGTTCAGTGTTACCTTAGGGATAGATTTGGCATCTTGCATGAAGTGAGAGGGCTTTTAGATGTGGGGAGTCAGTCAAATTTTATTACTGAGGATTGTGCGGAAAAATTACAATTAAAAAATGAGAAAATTAATTTGTTAGTATCATGTTTAAATGAATCAACAATGGCAATAAATGGGTGTGTTACGACTACCATAAGTAATGACGATTTAAGTTTCAAAAAAGAGCTAAATTTATTAGTTGTAAAAAAGATAACTGATTTGACTCCGAGTAAAATAATAAATGTATCATTAGATAAACCAAACGAGATTAAACTAGCAGATTATAAATTTAATATTCCTGGTAAAATTGATGTGTTATTAGAGGCGGAAATATTTTACGAATTACTGAGACCAGGGCAAATTTATTGTGGGGATTCTCGACTACTATTACAAAATACTGTGTTCGGATATGTCGCTAGCGGAAGTGTAGGAGGTGAAGTGAGAAATAATAATATTCATTGTGGGTTAATAAGAGATAGTAATGAGTTGAGTGATGATTTTAATTTAGTGAAAGGACAACTCGGAAGTCTTATGAGAAACGTGCAAAGTGATAAGGTATTGCATTTTGAGTATTGTAAGGGTTTAAAGAATTATTTGGATGAGGGAATAATTGATGAGGCAACAAATCCTTTTATTTCAACGAATAACCTAGTGTTTTGTCTTCCTCACCAAGTGATGATAAAAAACTAATCTCTCGCAACTAAATTGCGAATAGTGTTTGACGCTAGTGCACTCAAAACAACGGTGTTTGAAAAGGAAATGAGATTGAAAACAGAAAGATGCAAAATAATGCAAGAGCAAAAACAAATTTAAAGGTGAACAAGCCAAAATGCTTAGTGTTGATCCAGATGTTGTAGCACAACTTGTCATTGTTGGGGAAGAAAAGGGTTTATCTAGAGACTCATTTAATGTACCGCCAATTTCTGCTGATGAGGAGATGTATGAAGAAAAAGAAGAAACATCAGTCGATGTGATAAAGGATAAAGCTAAAGAAGATGTTAATCCTGTGTGTGTTAACTCGAATTTAAAGGCCTCAAGCAACGTTATACTTGTGCCCCATCATTTGTGTTTCAAACGTAAAAATTCGCAAGATAAGCGAGGAGTAGAAAGACATGCTTTGGAATTGCTTGACTTTATCAAACGATTTGGTATTATGAGAAGGCGACAAGCATTGCAAGAAAGAACGAAGACAACGAAAGCTAAACTGCATAAGAGAGTTAGACTCAAACTGAGATTGAGTGAATACTCTCAAAAACTTCAAAATAGTGCTTTTAAAACGGCAAGCGCAACCGGAAGTGAACATCATGAAGATTTGTGTTGTGAAGGAAAAGCGCAGCTTTTGTGGAACCCTGAATGGAAAACTACGGAGGTCCTTGATCCCGCGAGGGAGAATTCTTGCGGGGACCAAGAATGTCCCCTTCCTCTGCACCAGCAGTTGAAACACAAGGGGAACCGGACATTTGTCCCCCCCCCCAAACGAACACTTTTGAGGAGGAGCTCAGGAGGTAAAATAATCGCCATTGCCCAGGAGGTAATATAATCAATCCTTATCTAGGTTGGACATTAAAAATTCATATAATGTATCCTTATTATTAATTTTTTTCTGTTAATGTTGTATATGCATATATGTTAACCTTAATACTCATTTAAGGGTCCCGTAGACAGAAATTCCAACTCTAAAACGATGAAAGCGCCCTCTTCTGGGAGGGGGAATGGGCGTTTCTAAAAGAAAGGCCAAGTACTCATGAGTACTGGTCTGAATGATCGGAGGTAAATAGTTCCTTCATAAAAGATAAATTATATGTGCCTTTTTTTCTTAATTTTCAATATTTTCTTGACTTTGAAATAAACATTTTTTTCAAGCTATTATTTTTCCAAATTTGAATTTACTTGATCCCATTTTATGATGATTATGTTCTGACAGCTGTCATGATGAAAGAAAATGACATCACAAAATCATACAAGCCTCTTCTACAACAGTTGAGAGAGGGATTCTAAGTGCAAAGGGAGCTCGAGACAGGAAACCCTCCCCCCCCTCTCTTTCGCCTTCTATTTTTGTTCTTGGAGGGTCCAGTTTACAACCAACTGAAGACTATTTATATGACAACTGACCCCTCTTTTACTGCCCATCCCTCTCAATTTGCCTCCCTGCGGGAAGCGTTTCTCTTCTAATGGTTTTTCTTTTTCACCCTATCTTCAGGGATACTGGGTATAAGCAATTATTGCTGGCACCCACCATATCTAATTTTCGTTTCGTTTCTTTTACTGCCCACCCCATGGCAGTTTTCAATTACATGAAAACTGTGCCCGACATTCTAGTTGTACAAAGAAACTGCTTTTTTTACGCTGTTTCGTTTCTGTTTTGAGGAACATCAGTTTTTCATTTGAATTTTATAAAAATATAAGTTTTAGTTAAGGCAGAAACCTTTATATATATATATATTTCTGTACATTCAAAACAATTTTCTGTGATATTCTTCAATATTAAATTGCATCAAAATCCTTTTTTAAACAGTTTAATGACAAGAGAAATTTATAAATTAATGGAATGAATAGAGTGTATTGTGATTTAAATTATTCTCTTTCCTGAAATATTTCAGGTCAGTTCTTTATTTCCGATTCAGTTCAATAATTTTATTTAAAAACGGTTTAAGACATGTAACAAAAAAAATCTTATATAAATTTAATAAAGTACAGTGGCGTAACTACCAATTAGCTAGGTGGTGGCGTGCACAGGGGGCCCTTGAGCTCAGGGGACCCTCACGCCTTGACCACCAAGCAAGTCGAGCTTGCGATAATTTCTCCCATAATTGAGGTATAAATATAAAAGATTGTTACATAGCTGTAATCATGGCAACTCCGTTGAAAGTAATTTCAAACTTGTAAGGAATTCCCCTAAATTCTTTCCTTTGTTTGTATAGTGTTGCGAATTTTACTTATTAAAAAGTTTATATTATTTTTCAATTTTTTCATTTTTCTAATCTTTATTTGAAAATAAACATCAAGTTCCATGAAATATCTTACCATACATCTAAAAAAAACTACACAGGAAGCTATTTCTTCTTGGTCATTTTATTTTTTATAACAATATGATTCATAATAAGCTATTTTCCTGTTTCAATGTTTCGCGATTTGGTATCTGCAACAGACTGATGTAATTTTGACCCCCCTCCTCTGTTTTTTCCTGTGTTTTATTTTAAATAATTATAATAATTTTGTATTATATTTTCTTGTTTGTGCATATTCTTTTTATCATTTCCTGTCTATCACATGTCAAATCGAACCTGGGTAATCACTAAATTCACAAGGAAACTCATATGCATACATGTAAGTAGTTTGTAGCTTTGCTTTCCTATGTTCTGCAGAGCTTGACACAGGGCTGATGTGAATCAGCTTTGTATATATATATATATATATATATATATATATATATATATATATATAATAAATATTTTTGTTCAATTTGGGGAAGACACACACGCAATAGACTTATGATGACTAAAATATGACATATACTTGAGATTTCAAAGTATTTAATAACCTTTGAAAAACAACGTCAGTAACAGTACCACTGTTAGTTGTCGATATATTTCGGTTTGTGTTCATTTCGAGCTTGAGCTCATCATTCAAAAAAGCTATGAGCGGACAATCGCAAAGTTACCTGACTGACAAATAGATTTGGTAAAGCAGTAATTGGTTCAGCCGTTTGTTTCTGAGAGATTTGTGTTTGTTGCGGGGAAAAAAATCCCTGCTGCGTTGAGTTGAATTTTGTGCAATTCTTTTCGGCTGTACTCCTTCAGTTTTTAATTTTTTTTCTCACGTTTCTTTTGTCGAAAATCTCGCATACATTCTGCTCTGGATTTACCCGTCTCGGCAAATCACAAAATCGTTTTAAAGCTATTGTATTCCAGATTTTAATTTTAATTAACTTTTTCACCAATCATACTAAATATTTTTCTTATTAATCACACTAATGTTATATTTTTAATATCACAAACAGAAACCAGCAATATATTTTATAACAAAACAATATAAAGAATTTAAATCAGCATTTAAAACCGTGGAGGATTATATACCATAACGACTAAAGACGCGAGATTCCCAAGTTCAAAAAAGGCAATGAAGAATACAAAGAAACTGTAAACTCAAGTGTCATTCTCACTATCCGATCTTGGCTTAGAACAGGGATGGCCAACTCAAATGACCTTGTAGGCCACTTCGGAAAAACATTATAATCCTGCGCGGGTTGAAAACAAAAATTATATATCTTTATATTATATTTAGACCCATCACAAACATTTATTGGAATGAAAATTTAAAACGGAATGAATTATTATTGATTTCATTATTTTTCATCTATACAAGCATAGATAATTTATAATAATAATGCAAGGATCAAATATGTCTAATTCTAGCAATAGGCAGCATGATGGAGTTACAGGAATCGAGTGTGATGCTGCGCTGCAATACCGCACACTTCTAAGAATGTATTAAAACAAAAGAAACGTAATAAAATAGAAACAGTTATGAAGTATATTTGTTACAAAACACTACATTAAAGACAAAAATATTGTACAAAATAATCATATTTTGTAATGAATCTCGAGGGCCGCAAAATTATTCAAGGCCGCGGGTTGGCCACCCTTGGCTTAGAATTACGAAGCCTGTCGCAAATAACATGTATGGCTTTAGAGCAGTGGTCTTCAAACTTTTTCAACTCAAGGAACCCTTTGAACTTGAAAGAGTTTTTGTGGAACCCTTAGAACTAGAAAGTGTTTTCGTAGAACATCTAGAACTAGAAAGTGTTTTCGTGCAACCCCATTCCAATCAGAATTTCCCGGGATTTTGGGGGAAAATCTCTCTCTATATATAATTCCTCAGATGTCAAACATTCAAATTGTGGAGTGAGTGAGTGAATATTAACGTCACACTGTTCAGCTACACGAGAGCTTTTGGTAACGGACCTCGTAATTTTGAACCATGGTCAAGTGACGAGGATGACACCTGAGATAGCACCTCATCTCCTAACTACCACACTAAAGGAAGGACGTTTGAGCTCTCGACAGATTTAACGTGCATCGCTTCCCTACACGGTGGGTCTTTAGTGGTGCTGGGCTTGAACTTTAAAATTGTGGAACTATTTGCCTGTATTTATACTTGCAGGGGTGCATTCTTCATAGCGCATTAACTTAGAATTCATTTTGAAAAAAAAAGCATTGATGAGTTATCTTGAATAATATATGAAACACATGTATAAATGAAAATGCAAAATGTAGATACTGCTTTCCAGACAGAAATTTTAAAAAAAATTTCTACAATGTTATTTCTAAGTTGAATTTTCAGTGAAGGAAATAAAAATGGAATTAAAACATCAGTAGCAATAGTAAATAAATTAATTGAAATTTATATGTTTTAAGAAGAAACTATTAATGTTACTAAAAATATTCTTAAAAATTATGGAAAACTTTCTGATTTATTTTAAATCAACGTCATATAGATCAATGGTATTTCATCTTCGGAATATTTGAATCTTATTTAAAATGCGATGATCAATAAATCCATTTAGTATGTGGAAACTTTCACAATATTTGAAATGAACAGCGGAACAAGAATTTAGAAAAAAGAAATACACACTTTTCTTTCCAATTACTGAAATTCTGTCATATATTCTTTTTTCGTTTAGCCGAAAGAAATATTTTTTTTTTATTTTTGAAGCTGCGACGATGATCCATTTTATTTAATAACTGAAATAAACTGTGCAAAATAAGTTTTAAAACAGCTGGATATTCAAATAACTTAAACTTGGAAAAAAACACATGAATTTCGATTTTGGAGATATGTAAGAAAAGAATGCGAAAACTGATTCACTTTATCCTGACGATTCAAATGCATTTAATAAATATAAATTGTTCATTTTAATTATTAATAAAATATAACTTATTTAGTATATATAAATAATTTTAAGAAAGGAATAGAAAACAGAGAATAGCTTTTTGTACAAAACGTATTTGTAGTTATTTTCAAGCACAGACTCAAACTTTCCTAAGAATGATGTAATTGTAAACAGTATCTTGAATGCCAATAGATTCTTAGAAAACAAGACCCATCTTGGGGGGAAAAACATCTCTGTTACACAATTCACCAAAGAGTCATAAATTACCACCTTTCACCAAGGGAACGCAGGGGAAATTTCATGTATCCTTCTGCAAGAAGGTGGAGTTACAAGTTTACTTTCCCCTCATTCCAAATATGCAATGCTGACTTATTTAATTACTCGCAAATATAAATTAGTTTAAAAATTTTAAAGTATATGCGTTTGAAAGAGCATAAAAAATAAAGGATTTCCGCGTTTTTACTTTTTTTATCCGATAATTGAAAATATTTTTATGATCGTTTCAACGCACTAAATGTAAATTTTCAAGCTTTTAATAAATATTAAAAAATATTTAGAAATTTTTTTAAAAAAATCGAAATCAAGAGAAACATTAATTGTTTTTTAATCTTTAGGATGCATTTTGTTTCATACAGTTAAAAGCAATACCTTAGACGTCAATTGAATTATAAGAAACTCCATAGGATTAACATTACGCTCGGGTTTTCGTGGTGGCGTGTCACCGGGAGCCTTAAAGGTGAAATTTTCATAGTTTGCTAAGAAACTGTCTATTATTGAATTATATACGTATTTAGTGTTGTTTGCATGTGTACTCTTAAAATTAATTCAATAATGCTATTTGTGAAGCTTGATATTTATAGTAAAATAATTTTGGTTTGTTTACTTGCTATTTGAATATAGAGAGTGGAAAAGTTAAGAGAACATTTTGTTCGTATCATAAATCTTAATTCTTTTCTAGACAATTAATTACTTAGATTTTGTGAATTTTCCTGTGTGTGTTTCTTTGTAAGTAAACAGTATTATTGTTCAACATTTTTTAGAATAATTCTTAGTAATACTCTTACGTGAAGTGATTTTTATTTACTTATAAGTTTCTAGTGTAGTGTTTTTAGAGGCAAAACCCGTTACTTGTTTACAAATTATGGGTCAATTGCCATCCGAGAGAATTTATGAGAGGTTTCCTTTTAGCAAAGTGGGAATAGATTTTTTGTGGACATTTTTGGATTAAATATCCTAATCAAAGAAAAGGAGTTTTAAATAAAGTCTATGTGTGCATTTTCGTGTTCATGGTGACAAAGGCGTGTCACCTCGAACTAGTTACAGATTTATCTAGTGAGGCTTTCATTGCAGCTTTAAAAACGATTTTTTAGTAGACGAGGAAAATCGGAACGTATATTTTCTGACAATGCTACCAATTTTGTTGGCACGCAATTAGAGCTAAAAAGACTTAGAGAAATTATGAGTAATAGCAACAGTAATTTGAGTAATTTCTTGTGTGAAGAACGTGTTGAGTGGAGTTTTATTCCACCAAGAGCACCAAATTACGGAGGCTTGTGGGAGGCCGGAATCAAATCCGTCAAATATCACCTCAGGCGTGTAATGGGAAATTTAAGATTTACATACGAAGAATTTTTAACTATTCTTAACCAAATTGAGGGAATTCTTAACTTGCGTCCCCCTCTATCCTTTGTCGTGTGACCCTGACGATTTTGAAGCTTTGACTCCTGGTCATTTCCTAGTTGGTCGCCCTGTTATAGCCGTTGCAGAGCCAAGTTTAACTGAAGTGTTAACAGGTTAAAAGTGTGGCAAAAGCTAACAAAATTGTGCAACAGATTTGGAAACGTTGGTCAAATAATTATTTAAGTACACTTCAAAATCAAAATAAATGGTATTTTGCAAAGAATAATGTAAAAATAAATGATATGGTAATTCTGAAAGAAGATAATTTACCTGTGTGTAACTGGCCTCTTGGTCGAATTCTTGAAGTGTATTATGGTAAAGATAATAAAATAAGAGTAGTGTTAGTGAAAACTAAAAATGGAGTTTTTAAACGTCCTATAACTAAACTTTGTGTTTTACCCTTTTTAAGTGAATAATGTATGTGAAAATTTCAAATCTGTATTTTTTCAATTCAATTTTGTGTATTTGAGTACTTTACCTTTTTATGTATTATTGTTTTTATATTGTGCATTATTGTGTTATTTGTGAATTGTTGAATGTGTCATTCAACCCGAGGGTGGATGTTCAGTGTTGAACAAATAATTCTTGTGACGCCCACAATAACAAGTGAATATTTGTCACGAGAGGGCGCTAGTGTGTATAGAGTTCAGTGTATGTGTAAACTTTGTGTGAGAAAGAGCGTATGGAAAACGCTCTAATAAAATTCTTGTTGCAACGGTTTCGTGCCATTTAATTTGTGGTGTAAATAATTTTTAGAGTAAAAGATGAGCTATCAACGAGACAACGAACACAACTAATAAATACACGTCACTGGATGCCTACCCTTTGCCTAAAATAGAATACATAATTTTGAAAATTTCAAAACATACGGTTATTAGCAAAATTGATCTCCAAAGCAGGCACATGCCTAGGGCGCAAAAAATTGGAGGGTGAAAAAAGAGAAAAAATTTAAATTACAGAGAACGTATAACTACATAGAATTTATTAAAAAGCCAATTATTCTCTTTAATTTTTTATAACTAAATTATGAAATCTTCGTTTCGGTATCGGTCAAATTATTATGAAAATCACTTGGCTTTTCTTCAAAAAATCCTATTGTGTTTTAAGTATAATGTTATTAAATTGTTCTCAAAACTCGAAATAAAATCTTTATCGCAGCGTTTCTCAAACTATGGGGTGCGCCTCCCAGCGAGGATGTGATAACCCTACTTGTAGGCAGAGGCGGATTAAGCTAGTTGGAGGCCCCTGGCGGAAAAAGGTTTGGGGACCCCTGGGCTGAAGAGTCGAAAATCTTAAATAGTGAAAAAATTCGCTGACCTTAAATTCTCAAAATGTGTAGCTAAAAAAAAATTAACGGCAAAAAAAAAAAAAAAAATTAAACTTTATTTTAAAGAATTAAAAAAAAAACCTTACTTAAAAGATTAAAATTTTGCTATACAACTTTACGTCTTGATTTTTCTTGGGCAAATTCATCGATTATTTTTGCAGTATCTATTTGTTCCAAAACATCTTGTTCTGTATATAATATGGCCATGCTGTTCAGTTTGTCTTCTCCCATACTACTTCTTAAATAATTTTTAACGCGCTTTAAAGCCGAAAAAGATCTCTCACCTGATGCATTTGATATCGGTATAGTTAAAAATATTTTTAAAAGTATCTCTACATTAGGGAAAGTCGAGACCATTTCTTTTGCAACTTGATAAATTTCTATTGGAGTGTTCATTGTATCTTTGTTTTCTTTTAAAAATTGCAAAAACTGATCCAATTCATCGTCAAAATTAAACGATTCAATATCGTTTTTGTAAATATCCTTTAATTTTTGTACAGCTTTCTTCTTAATTTCAGGTAACATCTCGTCAAAAAATACAAAAAAAAAAAGTGTTCTATTACATTTTCATATATTCCAGCTCTTCGGAATAGTTCTGCGCTTGTTCTATCACATATGACATAGAATGAGTTGACCAAGAAATTTTCCCTATTTTCAAATTCATGACCTTCTTTATAGTTTCACCGAAAATAATTTTTCTCTTTCGCTGTCTGCAAGCTTGTCCAACTTCCTTTTCAAATGAGAGCCCTTATAAAGCAGTTGCTTCTTGTTCTACCTTTTCCAAATTCATTCCTGAAATTTTGTATATAATTTTCTAAAGATTTCAGTAGATTAGTTCCTTTTAATAGCTCACACACAATTGATTGTAATGCTTTGCTAGTAGCACTCACCCTTGGGAGTATGGTATCCCAAATCACGGTCATTAGGGAAGTTTCATGTTTCCCCATCTATTTCAAAAGAGAAGTTGCCTCCAGTATTGTGATTTTCTCCTCATTTGTATCACGGATTTCAGCCCGGTCCTCTTCTATGTGTGTATAACCAAGTCTTATAGCTCGTACGGCATCTGCTCTTGCTGACCATCGTGTATCTGAAACTTTTTTCACAGATATTGCATGTTTACTCCTTTCCAGATTTTTATTTAAAAGTCGCCAGCGATGGGTTGACACAGAAAAAAAAAAATTGAATAATTTCTGTACAAGCATAAATTCTTTAATTGCATCGCTACAACTTTCTGCTGCTAAAGATAACTCAAAACTGTTTGACAAACGCCACAATATATCACAAAAGAAATCTACAATTTTTCAACTAAATTTATATCTTAATTACATTCAAAGTTCCCTTTCTCAAAATTAAACAATCTTACTACATATTGAATAACTTTTCACATTTCTATTTTGTTTGTGAAATCACTCTTATCTACTTTATAAATTGTGTTTATCATATTTTTATTTCTGTAATACATTTTGCTACCATTTTAAATAGTTTTAAACTAGGAGCAATTAAAAAATAGAACCTATATTTTTCAACATTTATTATTGTTCTGTAAAAATAAACATTTCATTAAATGCTCTTTATAAGAAATTTCTGCTATAGTTTTGGCATTGTTGCCTTTTTTAAAGATTTTAAATATAGTTATAGATGAATTTTGATTAACTTTATTAGAACTTTGATTAACTTTATTATTTATTTAAAGAAATTATGCATTTTTAAGTAATTATACGACTTTATGTATTTTTATAATTAGCTATACACATTTAATTATAAGATTGCATTGAATAGCCTTTCAAATTATCTAGACAAAAGATCTTAATCAAAAAAGTATCGCCAGCAAATCTCTCTTGAAATGGCAATAAATACAAAAAGAAAAAAAAAGAATTTGTGCTTTTCAAATTTAATCTTACAAAATAATGGTTCTCTTAGCAGTTTTAAAGTATATTAGAAAAATTATGTGTTTATTTCACGTTACCTCAATAAAAAGAAAGAAAAGTGTATTTTTAAATAAACTTAATATGCTTTCTTTCTTTGAAAATGCTTTTAACAGTTTGAAACAATTTTAATTAAATATTTAGAAATTATAGATTGGCTCATATATTACTAAACAAAATTATCGTAATACGTTAGGATTACAAAACAAAAAATCAACACAATAAATATAATAACGTTTTTATTTCAATTTCGATTTATTGTTAGGATTCTTTTAAGTATGGTAAATAATTAATGGATGTACTCAAAATCTCATTAATGTTTTTAAATGAACTACTATCGCTTTTTATAACTGACTCAAGAAATTATTTTTATACGAGAGGTAAATAATATTTTTTCATTTGAATAACAATGCCAATCGAAAATGTTTTAAGATTCAAGCTACGAAAGCACATTTAAATATGTTAATCATCATGAAAATATTCTCTGAAACTGATGACAGTTTTTTATATTTATGTGTGTAATACGAAAAATAAATAAATAAAATAGTAATGACTCGCAAATGCGACAAAATATTTTTTTTCACTTTATTTTATGCAATGATTAAAATACCTGCGCATTAAATCTTAAAAATCAAAAAAGTATTTGAAAATAAAAATATAGTTACCTTTTTTTTGTTTTGTTTAAACACGGTTCTCCGATTTGTCTGTATAAGCGCAGGAAGCTAAAAGAAATTGGTTCAAAAGTCAAATTGATGCAAAATTTCCTCAGTTTTCTTCGAAAAGGGGTCTTTTTCTCAGGGTCATTCTGTCCCATTCTTTTCATTCGTCCTTAAGCCAGATCTTGATGGTGCTTTTCCTGATCCTGCTTTTGTCCAATGTGCCGAAATTCTTCTCTAACGCGCCCCCTTCCCCCAGAGGACCAGCGTTGAGAACTCTCATTGATACCCCTTGAAAAATAATTAACTATAGACTTGGAGGGTGACGGAAGACTTCTGGCGCTTATGGTCCTATCTTTTCTCGGAACGGGTAGCAGTTATCGAGCCCTTGCTCTCCATAATTGCACATCCTGTCTTTTGGTTGTTACAGAAATATAAGAGAACAACAGCGAACATCACCAGCAAGAGTAACTGCAACCCCATTGGGCGAGCAGTCCCTCTCGCAAAGCTGCCATTGGCCTAGAAAAAGTCAAGATAATATACTAGCATTCTGATCCCACTTTAGCAAGCGATCCAGATCTCTTCCACGTTCCTATGCTTTTATTTAAATTTCGTATCATATGTTTGATACTTTTCATGAATTTTTCTCATGCAGTTTTATTAAAATTCTCACACCATTAAATCAAACATGGGCAAGTTAACCAAAAGTCAAGCTATTTCACCAAAGATAGGAGATAAAAGCCCTGACGGGCTAGGTGCTCCAAATAAAAAATCCAGCTACTATAAATAAAATATATTATTCTCTTTCACTGGACCATCTCTGAAAAAAATTCCGACTAAGAGCCAAGTCTTTCTGTAGCTTCTTAGTGCGACGTTTATTACAGCCAATCAATAGACGAAGGGGTTATTGTCATTTACAGGCAAATAACATTCTGAATGGATTTTTTCCATCCTAAGTGTTAGCTGTATTTCACTTCAAACGATCTTTCTGCCGATCCGTTTTGAATGAGAAGTTTTTCCTACATTCAAAGATCATACCACTCCTTGTCTTATTATTTTGAGTAATTTTACCAGCTTTTAAACTTTTCTTATTGCGTTTCCTGAGATTCAGAATTCACACGGAACTAGAAGCCAGTGACATACTATTTTATAAACGTAAAATAGCTGGTAAAATGTTGTCAATGGTAAAAGACCATTGATAACATTTTACTACTTTTTGTTTACACATGTCAGAAGCCCCTGTAGCTAGGAGCTTTTATTTTCGATGACGTAATATCGCCAGATGATATGTATAAATTATATCAATATAATGTGTGTGTTTTTTATGTCAGAAAGTATTTTGCTTTACTTCATGTCAGTAAACTAAGTTTTTTAAATCATCTACTTTCCATATGCTCGCGCCCCCCTCGTAGGGTTATCCAGTCCCCCCTCGGGGGAGGTGCGTTCCACAGTTTGAGAAACGCTGCTCTACAGTTTTTTTCGAAAAATTACTTTCATCTATTTCACTATTTGATTCACTCATCAATTTAGAGAAATTTCAATCTCACTTAAATATTTCGCTATTTCTGTCATGCTGACTGAAATAAAACTGATGATAAATTTACAAAATACTTCAATCCAGTGCCGGATTACTCGTTAGGAGGAGTAGGCAATTGCCTATGGGCTCCGTGCTTTTTAGAGCCCCACAAAAGAGTGTTCTGTTTTCTGTTAGAGCTCCAAAAACAGATTAAGGGGCCCCGAGAACTCGACTGCCTAAGGGCCTCCATGTCGTTCAATCCGACACTGCTTCGATCTCTTTCCCCACATTCTCAAAATACAAACACAAAAATCCAGATAACAATAAATCACGAACCTTCAAATACTAAATTCTTTCGAAAAAACTAAACATTGGTAGTTGTTTATAGTCTGAGATCTGGGATCATTATTTTAATATAAGAATTCTGGGATCAACTTTTTAAAAACTTGGAACCAAAAACGAATATTTAAGACCAAAGTTCAGGAAAACATTTTTTAAAAAAACGGATTTCAACCGCAATTACATGCAATATACGAGGGCAACACTAATTGTTATACGATTCAAATCGTTGGTAGTCATTGGGTTTGCAATATCGGTACAAGATTTTTTTGTTGCACGTTGAACTTATAACTGAAGTCTATCAGCTTGGGACCCCTGCTGGTGCTCGGGGCCCCTGGCGGCCGCCAGGTCCGCCAGCCGCTTAATCCGCCTCTGCTTGTGGGGTCGCGAACATATCGCAAAAATTCAAAAATAAAAGATTTAAAATAATTATCAATTTGATAAAATAATTTATAATTTAAATTAATTACAAAGTAAAATACATTCTTAATAATAAAAAAAGAAATACACATTACCACTGATATAATACACACTAATTATAAATGTATTAGTGCTGCACAAGTATTTGATAATTAATTTATCAATATTCAATTAAATAAAGTTTAAGTATAATTACTAGTGACTCAAAACTTAGTAGCAGATTTTTCTAACTCTGAGCATTGTTATGAAGGCGTCAAAATTAAGAGCAAACATTCGACAAAGTTGTTTTAGGCGATCTACCGAGTGGAGAGAAGTATAAGGACTGACTCTTCTATTCAAAATCGAAAGGCCAGGTATTTTGTTTCTATTGCCTTTTCCTTTAGCTTGAGGGAAAATGCGGAGTTTTAGGAACTAGCTGTAATGATTGGAAGAATTCTTTCGCAGCATGAGAGGTCAGACGACCATAAAGCGAATGTATTGACTTTTTGTTAAGAACACACAGAGGAGGGGGCACTGCTCTCTTTGTGAAAAATTCAATCAGACACCACGCCATTATTAATACCTCTCACACCTTTGAAAATACATCGGTGGTCATACAAGCAGGGAACAACACCAAAATTACTGTGGCGTGTATCTATAGACCTCCACACGGCTCCATTAATACTACGGAATTCGATGCAATTCTCAACCATAACAACAAAGCCTTTCTATTCGGTGATTTCAACGCCAAACACCCGAACTGGAACCCAGGCAGGGCATGTACAAATGGTAATATCCTATGCAATTGGGCCCTTGGGTCTGCATTGAATATTATCGCTCCCGACACTCCAACTCATTTCAACACCTATCATACTAGCAACATTTTGGACATCGGCTTTGCAGCTAATCTGTCTCACACTGATGTTTTTACAATTAATACTCTTAGCAGTGATCACGATCCAGTTATCTTTGATATTGCTACTACTAATGTGTTACCAGAAATATATATATATATATACTTAGAACTTTAAAAACCACAAACTGGACTAAATTTCAAGATATAGTTTATCACACCATACCCGGTAACCCCATGATAGATGATTTGGACTCAGCCGTTCAAAATTATACCAGTATGATTGCTAATGCTCTTTCTGCTTCCACTTCCACTAGATTAATTAACACACCTCACCTTCGCCTTCCTGACAACATAAGAGAGCTCATTAGGGCTAAAAACAGATTCAGGAAACTCTGGAATCAAACCAGATACCCACCATACAAACGCGAAGTAAATGCTCTCATTAGACAGATCAGGATAGAAATCGACCAACATAAAAACAGGACCTGGAAAAATTTCTTATCTACTTTAAATCCTCAGGACAATTCTCTCTATCAGTTACATAAAAAGATCACTAAAAAACATACTGCCATCCCACCCCTCCATGGTTCGAGTGGGCTGGTATATTCAGATTTCGATAAGGCGGAGGCTTTCAAAGAGACACTTGAAGTCACTTTTCAGGAAAATGCAGAACCTTATAGTGATGACAAGATTGAAGAAGTCGAAAATTTAGTCTTTGACTATTTCGACAACTTCACAACAGACACACCACCTCCACTCACTTCTCCTTCTGAGGTACGAGGCATCATTAAGAAACTGAAGAATAGAAAAGCTTCTGGTCCAGACCAAATCCCCAATATCGCTCTTAAATATTTAACTTTAAATGCTGTCACACATCTAACTAAGATCTACAATCAATGCCTCATTAAAAATCACTTTCCTACTCCGTGGAAGCAAGCAAATGTAGTCATGCTGCAGAAATTAGGGCAAAATAACACGTTTCCACAAGGCTACAGACCAATAAGTTTATTAAACGCCACTGCTAAGATTTTTGAACGAATAATTTTAACGAGAATACAAACGCACTGCAAAGCCATAGATTGCATTCCCCCGGAACAACATGGTTTCAGGGAGGGCCATTCCACGCTACACCAATTGATACGTGTTACTAACATTATTAATGAAGGTTTCGCTAGCAAATTATACACTGTCGGTGTCTTTCTTGATGTCAAGAGGGCATTCGACAAGATGTGGCATGTTGGCCTCACATACAAATTAATTAAACTCAACTTCCCTGGGTATTTAATTAAAATTATACATAATTATTTACGAAATAGAACCTTTCGTGTTCGCGTAAATAATGACTATTCAAATTTTGGTGCTTGCCAAAGCGGCACGCCCCAGGGTAGTACCCTTTCACCGTGTTTGTACAACATCTACACTCACGATTTTCCACACCACACCACAGTTAGTACCTGCCTGTTCGCGGATGACTCCGCGGTGTTAGCACAGGGTTCTCAGCTCAGTTACTCCTTAAAAACTATACAAAGATTCCTAGATACTTTAGAAAATTGGCTTACAGACTGGAGAATTGCAATTAATGTTGACAAATCTCAAGCAATAGTATTCCGGAAGTGGGGGCCATCGACCCTCCCTTCCAACTCACACTTTTTGATGACTACATACAGTGGGCTCCGGTGGTAAAGTACCTGGGCTTACACTTAGATAGTAGACTAACCTTCAGAAAACACATCGACTATCTCGCAGATAAGTTCTGGGGAAGAATTCATTTGGCTATCTCCCTGGTTGGGAAAAAGTCTCCTCTCTCCCTAGAAAATAAAGTTATACTTTACAAGCAAATTTTGCGCCCAGTGATTACTTATGCAGCCCCTGTTTGGGGAGCTGCAGCCGCCACCCACATGAAAAAAATTCAAATTGTTCAAAATAAAATACTTCGCGTCATGACTAACGCACCTTGGTACGTTAGAAACGACGTGATACACAACGATTTACACATGGAGCCGATTTCTAGTTTCATCACTAAGTTAGCCAGGAATGTTTTTAGAACCATTCAAAATCACGATAACCCCATAATAAAAGCACAAACATTATTTACGTATCCACATCCTAAATTAAAGTATGCTTATGCCACTACAAAGTGGGCCTTGCCTCTTAAACCTCCCAAAATACTACAAAAAACACTAATTTTATACATCTACAACATCAAATGCTCTAATGCGCCGAAACGGACTCTTAGTGAACTGTCACTGCCCGCCCGCTCATGTTGGTTGCCTCCTTTTTTTGCTAGGTGATCGTTTTCCTTCCTTGCGCTTCCTCCAGATTTCTCCCCGGTTCGTCTGCCTTGCGCGGCCACCTCGGAGCCAATTCCTCTGCCCCCCACGCCGGGGGCTACTTGATTTTTAAAATTTCTGACATGGTTTATCTATTCCTCTCAAACTGGGTAAAAGCGCTACGCGCTGTAGACCCGACAATTCTAATTTTAGTTGTTAAGAAAAGGGGCCAACACAGTCCAGATTGCAATCCAAAGTCAATATGACAAAGAGGAGAGTATTGGCGAGATCTCTTTACCAGAGTTGTCTCTGTTGGGAAATTTTTGGCGGCAAGAGGTCTTCCATTCAGGGGCGACGACCAGCAACTTGAATCTACAACAAACGGGGTTTTCTTAGGATGCCTTGAACTCATAAGTGAGTTTGATAAGTTCCTTTCCCAACATCTGACAAAATATGGCCAGAAAGGTGTAAAGGGAGTACATCTAATCTGTCGTCTGACATTTGTCGTGAGTTCATAGACGTAATGGGAAGAAGAGTCTTAAAGAAATCTTAAAAAAGATCAAACTCACACTTTACTTTTCCCTCATAATTGAGGCTGCGGTATCCAAGTGGTCAAGGTATCGGATCATGGCTAGTGTGTCATGAGTTTAAGCCCAGTACCACTGAAGACCCGCCGTGTAGGGAAGCCATGCACGTTACATCTGTCGAGAGCTCAAAAGTCCTCCCGTTGGAGAGGTGTGGTAGTTAGAAGAGGGGGGTGTTAGCTCAGGTGTCGTCTGCGTCACTTGACCATGGTTCAAAATCACGCGGTCCGTCGCCAAAAGCCCTCGTGTAGCTGAACAGTGCTACATTTTTATTCATTCACTCCCTCATAATTGACTCTACACCCGATGCTTCACACACCGACCAGTTGGCTATAGCACTTTGATACGTTTCTGTCAGAAAAGCCTGTACCAATGAACGCCTTGTACGAGGGTTATCAGGCGTCTCTCATAAAGCTCAAGACATGAAAGAAGCAGTCCTCAACTTGCTTGAAGAACTTAAACTAGATTTAAAAACTGTCGGGGCCAAAGTCACGACGGTGCTTTAAACATGTTAGGAGTGTACTCAGGTCTTCAGTTGAGAATACGAGGAAAAAATATTTTAGCTGAGTTCGAACTATGTGCAGCTTCGTACTTAAGCTTAGCTGGTTGTTTTGCTGCGGAAAAAGCACGCACCGAAGCAATTGTATTCTTTTAATAATTTTTTTCGTCATCTACTCTTAGATGGAGTGTATTAAGAGATTATGTGCGAAGAAGCAATGAACAAAAGTTGAAAACTAAACATAGATTTCTTAAATTGAAAGCGTTGAATGAAACTGGATAGTCTGCAAGGGCCGATGTTCTCAGAACTCAAGTTACAAGTCGTAATGAAATCAAGAACGCCCTTGAAGATTTAATTGAAGACAATATTCAGACACCTGACACGAGAGTTACAGCTGAATGATTCAGCAAAACACTAGAAAGTTTTAAGACTACTTTATTAAAGGTAATAAGGGCAAAATCTTACAAAGGGTGGACAAAACCAGTGAAATACTTTTTAAGGGAAGAGCTTGATCTCCTTTGGGCTACTTAGTTACAGATGTTATCTTTGTTTTTATCTGAAAAAAGATCAATCTTCGATGATTACGAGGCAAGAGCATTGAAACTAGCTAATGTGCCTGAGCGCAACTATGAAAAAATCAGAAAAAGGAAATTATTTTCAGATAAGAAAAGAGACCCAGATTTTGTGAGAATGTCTCGAAGAAAGAGATTTCGAGCTGAAGTTTTCTTACCAGTTATTGACAATCTTGTAGCACCATTAAACAAAAGAAGGGATTGCTATAAAGTTCTCAACACAAGATTCAAGATATTCAGAAATCTTCATGAAAAGGAGCAAGAAAAAGTCCCAAAACAGGTGAAATATTTGGCTCAAAGCTACTCCAAAAACATCGATGAAGAACAATTTATGCCAGAGTATCAACATTTCAAAATGTATATGAAGGTGGAAAAAAATAAAAGAGGAATCCTACATCAGAAAAAACAAAAACGAAAGTACTTTCCCAAATTTAGAAGTCGCAATGAGGATTTACATGACTCTTCCTGTGACAAACTGTACAGCAGAGAGAAGTTTTTCTGCCCTTAAGAGAATTAAGATGAGCATGAGATCTACTATGGAAAATGAAAAGCTTAATAATTTATTGTTGCTATGCACTAAAAATGATTTAACAATAGAAATTGATTATGCCAAAGGTAAGAAATGAACTAGAGTGACCAAACCATGTCACTCCCGTTTTTTACGACTGCCGGTTGCCAGTCCGGGACACGGTGGGTCCATAGGCAGTAGATAATGGAAGGACTCCCCATTAAGAAGTCATAGAAAGGGAAAAGAGTTAAGGGAAAATCCCTCCCGAACCAAAACTGGCAAGGTAAGGGGGGTTCTCTGGAAATAGTGGAAGGGGCGCAACAATTTGAAGTGTCTAGGGAGCCAGGGAGGTTAAAAACGACCCTGCTCCAGATAGCGAGAGACATTATACAGCTTTTGAAGCTCTATCAGTTTTTACGTGTTCCTTTTAGAGTTACTAATGGCGTAGCTTGTTTTCAAAGAATCATTGACAAAATTATTGAGGATGAAGGATTCACTCTTACATATCCAATCATTGATGATGTTACGGTGTGTGGAAAAGATCAGAAAGAACATGATGACAACTTAGAGAAGTTCCTGACTGTGGCAAAGAAGTATAATTTGACCCTAAATGAAGATAAGTGTACCTACGCAAGTAATTCTGTCTTTTACTAGGTTATATTGTTCGGGATGGTATAATTAAACCAGATCCTGAACGACTAAAACCTTTGAGAGATATGCATGTTCCGAAAGACTCATCTGCCTTGCAACGTGCTTTAGGAATGTTTGCCCATTATTGCCAGTGGATCCCGGGGTTTTCTCAGAAAATACGTCCTCTTCTAGGAGAGAAAGCGGAGACTTCCACGACATTTCGTTGTTGAATAATGAGAAAATGAGAAACCGTGAATGTGAAGCGATACCGTCGATTGTGAAATTGCGTAAAACAAGGCCTTTAACCGGGCACTGCATACTTAGATCCATAAGCCCGATACAAACTTCATCCTGGCGTGCCTCCATCTACCACGGAGTCCAACAAGAAAGCCAGTGTGCCGGTCAACTGACAATAGTCAGGCACAGCGCTTACCTGGAGTACACTCAGAATATAGAGTGCAACAGCATCACGGCGAGGATCCAACGGGTAAGCCCATCACCCCTTAACTGCAGCACTAACTCTACAGCAATGTCTCTCCGGGGACACCGGAGAGAGGTGTCACCAGCCGCTTGACAGGAACTATTGCCTCCCATCTACAGCGAAGCGTGGGCCAAAGGGAACGCAAAGGTATCCCAACTATTGCCTCCCATCTACAGCGAAGCGTGGGCCAAAGGGAACGCAAAGGTATCCCCAGGATACCATTTTCTTCCTACACCGCACACGATAAATATGTGGGTTGGCAAACCAAAGGTGTACGTGAAAACAAAAATTAAACAACGGAAAAACATTACCACTTAACAAAATGAAAGCCAAATTAGCGTATAAAAGACACACATAGCAATGTAGTGTTTTAAAAAGAAAGAATAGAAACGCGTATGTCATTAACAGTAAATAAGTTATTAACAATTCAAACAAAAAAGTCTGAAGATTTATAAACACAAACAATTACAAACATATTAATTAAGCATTGCATACAAATAAGAAACAATAGATTTATATATATATATAAATACATGTAACTGTTTTGTAGACGTGAAAAGAAGAAAAGAGGAAACTGAATGACAAGGAAGAGGGTCGAAAATAGAGAAGGATCACTAGGGTGTTAAGAATCCCCTAACGAATTCTCTTTGTAACCGCCAGAGGGCGTCTGAACACTATGTAAGTAGATGTTTACAATCACTCTGTACTCTGAACTCTGTACTTGTACGCTGAACGCAGCTCTTCCAACTTGAAGGTGCCAGGCCTAATAACACTGGATAAATAAATTGTTAAGTTTATTGTTAACGATGGCTCTTCTTTGATGACTGAATTTAATTGCCTGAACACAAATAATATTTTTTTTATGGTGCCGAAACCTGGGAACGAACCAGGGACCTTTAGATTGAAACTTTTCATTGAACTATGGATAAAACGAATTCTTTGAGTGAACGTGAATTTCTGAATTGTGACCGACTTCTTCTAGCAAATGTAAGGTAAGCAAAGCTTACATTTTTTTTTTTTTAAATTGTAAAAAAGTGTTGATATACTTTGAAAAGTTTCAAAACGTCTACTGATGCATTAGAAAAAATTAAATCTAAACGTAGTGTGTTACGTAAGTTAACAACAACTTTAGTTAATAAAGTTGAAGTTAAATTAAATTCGGGTGAAGAAAATGATGAATCAGAATTGCATGAGGATTATGAAATAATTTTAGATAGAGCTAAAAATTTAAAAATACTTGATCAGGATATTGAAAATTTAATTTCTGTAGATTCTATGGAAAAAGAAATAACAGCGAGCAAGGAGTATCAGGAAAAATGTTTAAGGATATGTAAACGAATTTCGCGCTATCTTGAAAAAAGAACTGAAAGTTTGGGGAATCAAATAATTCTCTAATTCAAAATGAAAATGTTTCAGTTAGTAATTCAATGAGAAATCAAAATTCAGTTAAGTTGCCTAAACTTACTATCGAAAAATTCGCAGGTGATCTAAAAAACTGGCAAGATTTTTGGAACAGTTTTGAAAGCTCTATTCATAAAAATGACTCCCTTTCACAAGGGGAAAAATTAGCATACTTAAAATCTCTTTAATAGGCCAGGCAACCAATGTAGTTTCTGGGTTTGAACTCACTAGTGATAATTATACAAATTGTGTTAAAAGTTTAAAAGCGCGATTTGGTAAAAGAGATGTAATAATTAATTCTTTCATGAATAAAATTTTGAATTTAGAAAGTGTAAAATATTCCTCAAATGTCCGTGGTTTGAGAAAATTATATGATGAACTTGATGTTTCTGTAAGAAATCTTGATTCCATGAATGTTACTTCGGGTTCTTATGGTCATTTATTAATACCAATACTTCTAAAACTTATCCCTAATGATCTCGTTTTAGAATTTCACAGACAGAAAAAAGATGACTGTGAAATTGATGTTTCTGATCTCATAAAATTTTTAAGAAAGGAAATAGAGTGTCGTGAAACTTCTCTTTTAATTACAAATGAAAAATGTAACCTAATGCCATGTTATACTCATCAAAAATTTGAGAGTAAAAAATTTGTTAGAAATATACCCTCTACCGCAGCTCTAAATGTTATGCAATCTAAGTGTATTTTTTGTAATGAATCACATGACTCGCAAAATTGTAAAATGTCTCCACACAAAAAAATCAGAATTCTGAAAAACTCTAATCGTTGCTTTAAATGTTTTAAGTCTTTTCACGTAAGTAAAAAATGCCGTACAAATAAATTTCCATGTTTCAAATGCAAAAGCCGCCGCCCATCCGGTATAGTGGTCAGTGAAGCTGACTGCGGTGCCGCAGGGACTGGGTTCGAATCCCGGAGAAGGCATGGATGTTTGTGTTGTAATCCTTTCTTCTGTCTGTGTTGTTTACCCCCGTGTTATACGTTCGGTGGTGCACGGGGTTTATAAATGTTAAAAAAAAAAATGCAAAAGCCAAAATCACCATAGCTCAATTTGCTTAGGAAATAAAGATCCCAATTATCCAAAGAATAATGAAACTAACAACACTGAAATAAGTACTAACCAAATTGATTCAAATTGTAACTCAAAAAAAGATGAAACATGTAATTCTTCAGTTATTAGTAATTCTCTTTTAGAGCAAAAAAACAACTATTTTAAAAATGTTTATCTGCAAACATGTACAGCTGAGATTAAATCAGCATGAACTCTCAAAATGTAAGAATACTTCTTGATTGCGGTAGTTCAAAAACTTTTGTAAGCGAAAATATTGCTAACACTTTAAAATTAAAACCAATTCGCCATGATGCTCTAACTATTTATTCCTTCGGTATGGAAAAGGCGGCGGAGCAAATCTATCCTGTAGTGGAATTCCAATTAAGAAAGAAATCCACTTGTTTTTGT
Source organism: Trichonephila clavata (assembly GCA_019973975.1). Lineage (NCBI taxonomy): Eukaryota > Metazoa > Arthropoda > Arachnida > Araneae > Nephilidae > Trichonephila > Trichonephila clavata. Next base: position 20,900 of record BMAO01023808.1, on the reverse strand, counting down.
AAGAGGGTCGAAGCCCTTGTGATACCGCGGATATCGGGTGCGCTGGTACGCGGTGTTGACAAACATGTTGCACAAGTGATGTCCCAGCGAAATTTGCAGCTGGCTGACTCTTGTAGGGGGGGACGAAACGTCAAGCATAGATGTTTTGATAGGGTCTGACTTGTTTTGGGAGTGTATTCTTCCCGAACGAATCTCCATCGAAAAGGGGCTTTTTGCCATAAACAGTGTTTTCGGATGGGTGGTTGCAGGTGCTAATTTATTGCGTCACGGGGAACAAAACTTTTCCCAGAATATAGCAACGATGAAAAATGTAGCTGTAATGACCGACTTAAAATTGTTTTGGGAACTAGATTCTATTGGTATAAATAATGATTTGGGAACTAGATTCTATTGGTATAAATAATGAATGTGAAAATCTCTCGTTTTCGGATAAAAAATTTATTGATAATTTTGAAAATAATTTGACCTATAGGGGTATTATATACCAAATTAAATTACCTTCTAAGTCAAATCCTGAAAAATTAGATTGCAATTTTGAAACCGCTAAAAGGCGATTTGATAACTTAAAAATTAAATTATATAAAAATAAAGATATTTGTGAGGAATATAAAAGAATAATTGATGAACAATTGAAAAATGGTATTGTAGAAGAATGCAGTGATAATTCTTTATTTTCGGGTTATTTTATGCCCCACCAGGCTGTAATTAGACCTGAAAAGGAAACCTCTCGCATTAGAATTGTATTTGATGCTTCCTCGAAAGGAAAAAATTCAAAATCTCTAAATGATTTATTATTTAGTGGACCTAATCTAATACCAGATTTATTGCATATAATACTTAAATTTCGAAAACATGAAATCGCGTTTTGTGGTGATATTGAGGAGGCGTTTTTAAATATTAGTATTGCGCAGGAAGATCATAAATATTTAAAATTTCTTTGGTTTGATTTAAAAGGTAGCGAGGATTTTAAAGTAATGAATATGCAACGTTTGCCTTTTGGAGTTACTAGCAGTCCATTTATTTTAACAGCGACTATTAAAAATCATCTTAAAAAATATATAAATGTAAATCCTGAATGTGTTAACATGTTAAACTCATCCCTTTATGTTGATGATCTGTTCTACGGGACAGATACTGTTAAGAATGCTTATAGAATAACATCTGATGCATTAGATATTTTGAAACACGCGAGTATGAATTGATGTAAATTTAATTCCAATTCTCAAGAATTAAAAGATTTGTGGTTATCTAATAATATAGCAGTTAGTAGTTCCCTTGCACCTGCTAAGATATTAGGTCTAAATTCGAATACTGATGAAGATTCTATAAGAATCGAAACATCTGCTTTAGAACAATGTATAAAGCATATCAAAAACATTACAAAACGTTCTGTTTTGCAACTTGTGGCTAAAATATATGATCCCACTGGTTTTATATCACCATTTATCATGAACTTTAAAATTTTATTGCAGAAGATATGGGTTAAAGGATTCGACTGGGATGAAATAAACTCTCCTGAATTAAAAATGGAATTTGAAAATATGGTTTCGCAAATCAGCTATTTAAAAGATATTTTTGTTCCTAGAAAATACTTTGAAAATTGTAATTTTTATACAGACATTTCTTTACATATTTTTTGTGACGCGAGTGCATATGGTGCGGTTGCGTATTTTAGGTATTGTGACAAAAATAGTGATATCAAAACAAGCTTTATAGTTTCCAATACCAGAGTGGCTCCACTCAAAAATCTATCTTTACCTCGTTTGGAGTTAATGGGAGCAATATTTGCAGCTAGACATTACAAATATTTGTCGGAATTATTTCGTGACATTTGCAGTGAAATTCATGTTTGGTCAGATACTAGTATTATTTTATATTGGATTCCACAGCTGTGATACGTAAAATTAACAGATGTTTAGCATGTAAAGAAACTCTTGTGAAATTAGAAGGTATTACTTGGAAGTGTATTGTTGAGCTAGCCCCATGGTGGGGAGGCTTTTACGAACGTTTAATGAGATCGATCAAAGAACCTTTACGAAAAATAATCGGTAGGGCTAATCTAACATTTGAAGAAACAATGACCATTCTTGCTGAAATTGAAAATGTTTTAAATCATCGACCTCTGACTTACGTTTCCGATGATGTATCTGATCCTGAACCTCTTACTCCGGCGAACTTTCTTTTAGTTGGACACAAGAATGATTATCCCTTCAACTTTTCCGAGTTGTTAAATACTTCTATAACTAGAGAAAGCTTGTTGAAACGTAAATATTATCAAACCAAGCTATTGAGTCAATTTTGGAAGAAGTGGAAAGACAACTATTTACTAAATATTAGAAGTTTCCATCACTTTCCTAAACCAACCGTTGAAAGAAATTTGAGAGTTGGTGATGTTGTAATTCTTGATGGAAACACCAAATCCAAATTTTTATGGGATTTAGGTCGCATAGCTAAAGTTATGCAAGGACGTGATGGACTTGTTCGATCCTGTGTTGTAAAGACTAAAAACGGGGAATTTAAGCGACCTGTGCAATTGATCTACCCCCTTGAACTCAGTGAAACATGAACTGAAAACTCTATGAACTATTTTATATTTGAACTCTAATCTATTATTAACAGTCAAATAGGCTGTAATTTGAACTTTAATGCTTAAAATCTTATTTATTTTTGAATTGCATTATTTGATTATCTTGAATATTCATATTGTATTTTAAGTACTTGTTTAATTCATATTATATTATTTTTCTAATTGTTTATGTATAAATTTGTATTTTTAGTAGTGTGATAATTTTAGAAAATTATCAGGTGGGGAGTGTTAAGAATCCCCTAACGAATTCTCTTTGTAACCGCCAGAGGGCGTCTGAACACTATGCAAGTAGATACTTTTGTTTTTGTTCACAATCACTGTGTACTCTGAACTCTGTACTTGTACGCTGAACGCAGCTCTCCCAACTTGAAGGTGCCAGGCCTAATAACACTAGATAAATAAATTGTTAAGTTTATTGTTAACGATGGTTCTTCTTTGATGACTGAATTTAATTACCTGAACACAAATAATATTTTTTATACGGTTCCCCGGGGTCGTGAAGCCCGTGTTTACCAAAGACAGTAAGCCCCTTTGGCAAAAGAAAAGATTAGTAGGGCATCTCGGGATTGTGACACCCATACTTACCTAAAGAAAGTGAGCCCCCTGAGGGGTAAATAAAGAAGAGAATTTCATTTTATATACAACGTTCTAAAACTCAATTATTTAGACATTTTCATTTAAAAAGTGCAATTAAACAGATGAATTACAAAGAGAAATAATAATATAATAATTATTTTTATAAAAAACTTGTACTAATACAAATATATAATAAAAATATAGTGACTTTTAAAACAATTCAAGCTATTTTAGAATTATCATAACAGGTATACAATTAAGGGATATCAACTTAAAAAACTCAAACTTGTACACATACTTGGTAGCACATAAGCAATTCCATTCTTTGAGCAGAATATAAATTGACTTTTCCATCATATGCCCCAGAACAAAACAAGTAGCGGTCCTAGGAATGAAGAAATATTCAAAGAACGGAAAATACATCGTTTAATAATACATTAAAAAGCATAAATACAAATGATGATTAAAAAATAATCCTATTTTCGAAACTACTGCATAGATTACAATAAGTGATTCATGAATGTAAAGAGAAATACACCAAGTTTTTCCCCCCACCAATGATTAAAGATCGCTGCGAATTGAAAAAAAAACATGACAGAGAAGAGTTTTTGCGTATTAGAATATGCATACATTTTTTCAGTTATTTCGCTACCGAAATGAAGCACTGGACAAAAAGAGCATTGTGTGAAGGTGTTATCAATGAAAGAAAACAGGTTGCTTGTGTATAAAAAGAAAAGCAGCGGGCCGGCTAAGCATCTCAGAAGAAGCAGTGAAGCGGGCGAGGCAGAGTTTTGTTCCAAGTTGACGGAAGTTTCGAGAGTTGCCGCCTGTGAACTTGGAATACCCCAGAAAACGGTATGGAAAATTTAACGAAAAAAATTATATTTCATTCGCATCATTTGCAACTGACACAACAAATAACATAGGACGACAAGTAAGCATTAGTGCAGCGGTACGAATCATTGATAAATGATGCTACAAAATGTATGGAACGAGCAGGGTTACAGATTGAACATATATCGTGTAACAAGAGGACCACCCATCGAACATTAATAACAGAAGAAAAAAAGCTCGTATACTTCTCTTTTATTTCAAGTATCACTTATTGTAATACGTGCAGTAGTTTCGATCATATATATGATTTTTTAAAATCAGGTCCGCGTTATTTGTACTCACCCTATAGTTCCGAAACTTAAAGAAAAGCATCAAATCTTCATGTTCAAGGGATTAAAAAAAATCTTGTTTATATAAAGCTGCTGAAATTTCAATAATCAATGCAATTGGGTCAATACGCACTTGAGTTACTCCCAGTGACTAATCCACAAAACGGAAAGCAAAATTTACTACTTTTCAAACTCTCATTTGGGAAAATTTGCTACATGTTTGTTTTTTAAAATTTTCAATGCACATGAATGTTACCAAGATAATTCTTACGAAGAAAAGTTTGTGTTTGATAGATATCATTTACAACAAAAACATAAAAATAAGAATGAATTTTATATTTTGAAATAAAATTGTTGAAAAAAATCTTAGCTATATTTTAGTATTATGTGGAAACATATTGACAGGGCATTTAAGCATATATTATGGGATTTACAGAAATTTAAATACTTAAGAAACCCTTTTATAAAACCTAACTTTTCATAATTCTTCAATGTAACCTAACTGAACAAATGTATAAAAATTTCTGAAAGTAGCAAAACGAAAATTTGGAGCAAACATTTGCAAAATTTAGGTACACCAAGCACGATTCTTCATTCCAGTAGAAAAGGTTATTAGATAAAGAATTCCATCGCCAAAGTTAAATATCAATTCTTTACCTAACAAAATAGCCATTTGGATGTAAGTCTTATTCACAACTTAACAACTCTACTTGACATGCACAAAACAGTAAAAAAAAAAAAAAAAAAAATGCAGAATAACAAATTATAATTTACACATTTTCAAAAATTAAAATATAAATCTGCACAATATTGTTTTTTTAAAAGAAAATAGTAATTCAACATCAAGGAACTGCAGTTGTGTACAGAACTTGAGCAAGTTTTCAGATTGTGATGTAAATCCGAAAAAAAAAAATCAAGAGGGCGACAAGAAATTCATTCTAAAGAGACACAAAGTAGAATTTAAAAGTTGATAAAAGCATAATAGCCAAAAAACAAAAACTACTTGTATGCATACATTATGGAACAAAGCAGAAAAGGGCTCCATTAGCAAAGACACATTGTCTGGCCATGAGGATGAACATCAACATCAACACAAATGTAAGGGATATGAACTCCTCTAATTTGCCTGAAACCGCCTGTTAATTCCCGCAGTTTTTGAGATAAGTTGCCACTTTCAAGGAGTATCTAATTCAGCCCTCTGATATTCTCCGGAGGACACGATATCGTTTCCAGGCGTCTCCCTAAAGCAGGGGTGGCCAATCCGCGGCACGCGTGCCACAATGTGGCACGCAGGAGTCATAACTGTGGCACGTGAAGACTTATTGAAAAATTACAAAAATTTTATGAGAAGATTACTGGATTAATTGAATTACAATAGAAAATTATCATGAAGAGAATATGTAAGAAACAGAAATTTTGAGCGTGAGATATTAAAAGCGCTAAGCAAGATTTTTTTCTTTTCTTCAGTATAGCGCCAAAAATGAGATCATGCCTTAAAACTTACAGCTCCACAGCATTGTAACGTTCCGAGAATAGTGTTGAGTAACGTGAGGCTAAAAACAAATAAATTCTCTCTCTCTCTCTCGGACGATCGAATCTGCCTAAAAAGTCACCCTCTCTCGGGGTGATTAATTTTTAACATCTCGGATTTCTATTCGAATTTCAGCTTCCCCTTGCAGTGCTAAAGTTTACTGTTTATAGCTGTCAGCGTGATGTCAGATAAAAAGGTTTTTCCGAAGGTATTGGCTATTTGCGATTTCTGTAATGTCAAGAAGTAATTCTGCAATATATTAGAAGAGTAGTTGTTGATAAGGTAGAAGAAATTCTTATCTGCAAAAAGTAGCCGCTTTTTAAAGCAGAGGGAGTGAGAACTTGTATCCATGACTAATCAGAATGCTGGATTCGGAGCGTAGAAAATTTGTAGCGTAACTTTGGCGAATTGTTTTTAGCTGTCAGACTCAGTTGATTTTAAACTCTGTTCAGCAAGACGTTAAGCTTTTTTTCCTTTTCTAAAATTGTTTTTAGCGTTGAGCGTCTTAGTTTAAAATTTTTTTATTTTCAATATGTTTATGAGTAAACCTTCGACATCGAAAAGAAATTATGAAGAGGATATTGCAGCACATGATTTTAAAATTGTCTGTGAAGAACAATACTTGTTTACACATGAAAATACTTCCAAGACTGTAATCTTATCTGACAACAAAGAACCTAAAACGAAAATAGTATTCGCGTAGTCAAGTACTATAAAGATTTCATCGAAATGCCAGGTAAGAGGTGTCCATACTCACAAAATTATTATTGTTTGTAACAATGTAAAGAGTGAATTATCAATAACTCTAGGTTATTTTGGAATAAATGATATGTTACTGTAGTAGAAATAAAATAAGTTACAGTCTAACTTATTTATGCTAATTCGTTAAAATCATTAAGTAGTCGGTATTAAAAAAAACACATTTTCGGTTTTTCTGCCTTAGAAAACATTTTTCGGTGCGATTCATCAAAATCGCTAAATGAAACATTTCGGTTTTCTGCCATAGAAAACATTTTTTCTTTACTGATTTGAATTGGAAGACCGTCCTGTTCTAATTATATCATGTGTTCCAAGAGAATGAAAATATATTTATTTGTGTTTCATTAGAAACGATATGAAATAATAGAATACATTATTTCAAATGAACATCAGTTAAGATATTTGTGTTTCACCAGAAACGTTACGAAAAGTATTAGAATATATTATTTCTATTGAAAATCAGTTCAGATATTGTTTGAGTTGAATCTGAAACTTTAGAATATAAATATATTCTATTTGAACATCAGTTCTTATAATTGCTGCGAAAATATAAAATTTTGTTGAATTTAAATATCAATAACTAGAAAAAGAAAGACATAATTCATATGTCGAATTGATGGATGATTTTGGTATTAAAATATCTTTTTGAATCAAAATAAAAATGTCATTATATATTTATTTTCCGAATTCAACAGGATAGCAAATTAGGGTGCGTAAATTTTTTGGTATAAAATGAGCATTATTTTTAAAAAGATTTGTCTCATTTTTCTCTCTTAGTTACATAATATTTAGTGGTTAAAAAAAAGAATATATATATATATCCATTTATGAAAATAAGAAAATACTTTATCGTTATCATTAATGTTGAGTAAGAAGAAAAAAATAAAATAAAAAAGTAAGGGAGAAAAAGAGTTCTCAAGGTTGTATGCGGAACGTTTATTTATAGCTCTTGAGTTTTATGCAATTGTTTTTTATATAAATGGATAAAAGTAGTAACTTGTTTTTTTTTTCATTCAATACTAATACGGAATATTTTTTTTTAATCCAATGGGGCTGCGGATTGGTATTTTTACTATTACATCCCCAGGAGCTGGTATCACTCCTTAGTGCGACGCCAATCTTATAGGCGGATACCAATCGCCGCACGTAATTTTGAAGCCCAGTTTCCTCCACCGAGGGAGGCACCTGAACTCTGACGATGCGAACTTGTACTAGGATTTAACCTTTTACACCTCAAAGTTCCAATATTGGAACATCAACTTTGAAATTTTTTGAAAAATTCAATTTTATTCATATTGTTCCGTAAAAATTATTTTGAAGACAAAAAGTATGGATTAATTTTTTGAAATTGAAGTACTATTGCTAAAGTAAATAGTCTCTCTGAGAAAAAAAACTAAATAATGCCTTTTTTTCTACTTTCGATCGGGCAAAATTCAAAATTTCGTATAAAATTCAAAATTTAAAAAATATTTTTATTATTTGGCAAAAGTAATTAAAAATTATCATTCTATAACTATAGACTGCAAAATATCATAAAAAATATCTTTTTTTTTTTACTATCGGTTTTGAAATTTCAATGTTCCAAAAATGGAATATAGGCGTGTTAAGGTATACTTTTTCACACAATGCAGTTATTATGTTTACAGTTCACAGATAGGTGGGAAAAGGTTTCTGAACGCTAAAAACTTATAGTATGTGTCGGAAGGAAATATTTATGACTTGACTTTCGTTTCGGCTCCCTCTCTCAACTCCCCCCCCCCCTTTCAACCGTTTCTGGACAATCTCAAGTGAATTTCTCAGCTGCAGCAAAAGTAACAACCACGTGCGTTTGTTGATAGTTAGATGTAGCGAATGTCTTATTTGGAAAGGAACGTCACGTAATATGGTCTTATATTAATTTTGTGTTTTGTCAGTTAGTGAATATCCATTACGCTGATAAGATGTCGCACTCAAAGCCATTCCAGACTGTAGAAGAGACTTTGGAATATTTTTATACACAATCAGTGATGAAGAACCTATCGATATTTGTCAGTTTCCCTAGAAGAAAGTGGGTGATTTACTGACGAGGAAGATATCGATGAAGATACTTTTCAGTCTGTTTTACCAGTAGATATTTGTTGCAAAATCGAAATTTCTGCAAGCATAGATGATGATGAAATACGCAGAGTTTTAGCAACTGGCTGTAAAGTTTGGAAGAATTCTTTCGCGCTTACTTCGCAGCATGAAGGGTCAGACAACCATAGGGCAAATGTATTGAATTTTTTGTTAAGAAAAGGGGCCAACACAGTCCAGGATGCAGCCCGAAGTCAATATGACAAAGAGGTAAAGTATTGCGATATCTCCTTACTAGAGTTGTCCCTGTTGGGAAATTTTTGTTGGCAAGAGGCCTTTCATTCAGGGGCGACGACCAGCAACTTGAATCTAAAACAAACGGGTTTTTCTTAGGATGCCTTGAACTCATAAGTGAATTTGATCCGTTCCTTTCCCAACATCTGACAAAATATGGCCCCAAAAGGGTAAGGGGAGTACATCTTATCTGTCGTCTGACATTTGTAGTGAGTTCAAAGACGTGATGAGCAAAAGTCTTGCAAGAAATCTTAAAAGAGATCAAACTCACACGTTACTTACCCTCATTATTGACTCTACACCCGATGCTTTACACACCAACCAGTTGGCTGCAGCACTGCGATACATTTCTGTCAGAAAAACCTGTGCCAATGAACGCCTTGTACGAGTGTTATCAGGCGTCTCATAAAGCTCAACTTATGGGAGAAGCAGTCCTCAACTTGCTTGAAGAACTTAAACTAGATTTGAAAAACTGTCGGGCCCAAAGTTACGACAACGCTTCAAACATGTCAAAAGTGTACTCAGGTCTTCAGTTAAAAATTCGAGAAAAGATACATTTGCTGATTTCGTAACATGTGCAGCTCATTCCTTAAACTTAGATGGTTGTTTTACTGCGGAAAAGCACGCACCGAAGCTATTGTAGTCTTTTGATAGTGTTTTTCGTCATCTACTCTAAAATGGAGTGTATTAAGAGATTATGTGCGAAGAAGCAATGAACAAAAGTTGAAAACTAAACATAGATTTCATAAGTTGAAATCGTTGAATGAAACTGGATGGTCTGCAAGGGCAGATGTTCTCAGAACTCAAGTTACAAGTCGTAACGAAATCAAGAAAGCCCTTGAAAATTTAATTGAAGACAATATTCAGACACCTGAGACGAGAGTTACAGTTGAATGATTCAGCAAAACACTAGAAAGTTTCAAGACTACTTTATTAAAGGTAATAAGGGCAAAACCTTAAAATTTTTTAATCGAAAAATAACCCTAATTACGTATCACACAACAAAAAAATGGATAAATATGTCAATCAATAAACATAAAAACAGTAAAAATTGTAATAATCCCAAAATAACTGTGGGTAAAATATAAATTTTTGCATTCTGAGAGAGAAGTGACATCATATAACATCTTAACATTGGAAAATCACTTAAAAATTAAATTTAAAAATGAGTGAATTACGAAATATTAGTACATAAAAATCCGTCTGGATTCAAACGCAACATTATGTCAAAGTTTCAGAGGAATTGGTCAAGTACTTTCGGAGATTCTTGGCTTTGAACAATGACACATTTACGCGTGATCTCTTTCTCTCACACAAAAATACAAATTTCGGGTTTGCGCATTTTGATCATTGAACCTTGGGATAGCTTCAATTTCCTTTCATCCATAACTACTCTTCGTTTACATTCTACTGTCATAAAAACAAAGCTGTCACACACTGTAAAAATTTGATTTTTTCTTTTGACAACCTCCCATTTATACTAATGTAAATATTAATTTAGAAAAACTTTAAAGTACCAATTGAATTCATTAGCTCGAACGGATTAAATTTCCCACAGTTGAATATTTTATTTAGATAAACATAGGGTATATCTTTTATTTTTCAAAGTAGTGATTCAAAAAAAATATTACACGAAAAGAATTCCAGTAAACATAATGCGGTAGATAATAGTATTTTGAAAAGATTGAACAGGTTGGCTTTCAATATTCATGAGGAGACGTTTTCTTGTAATGTATCTCCATCATTTTAATGACATTCCGATCCATTAGTTGGATTAAAGTGGTAGTATTTTTAAATAAATACATTCTTCCCATTATATCTTTTTTCATTCGGACATATTCCGTTTATTTTTTCAGGACATCCCGGACGCGACTTTTGAAACCATCATACGTTGGGCCCACCCTTGGCGAAATTGGCACATGCTTGCAGCTTGGCGACAAAACACGTTTTCACGCATGCGTTCTGCCCCCCCCCCCCTTTATCGTGCAGCGGTAGTTTGGAAAATGGACTTCGAGCAGGAAATATAGAAAACTTTTGAAAACTTGGTAAAGCTGAAAATTTGACTGTTTACAACCATAACCCAGATCCATAAAGGAAATTAAAAATGTTTTTTCTCATTTATCTTTATAACGTGTTTTTACGTAATACAAATAGAATGACTAAATGTTTATAGATAAACAATGCACAAAATGGAATTGCAATGTATCGTATGCTTTCACGCATTATTTACATCACATTAGAATGTAGGGGAAATAAACCTTTCGATAAATTTACATTACAACTATATAAAAATTCTAAACAAAAATATTGGAGAATTTTAATTTATTGTACAGATTTTTGAGGGGAAAAAGTGTGTTTTGATTTCTATTAAATTTTTTTAATGCATTAGAAAACAGCTAATTTAGTTTTGAAATTGATGTGGGGTGTCTAAAGATGGAACTAAGTCAAATTATTTTTATGGTTGATAAGGAGAAAAAGAATCAAAATAGTCAAGAATTTGCTAGTTTGAAACTGTTTAGATTTGCTGAAAATTATAAATTTTAATAATATCTATTTATGTTTGTTAAGAAAAGTGTATTAAATTGATGATGTACTTTTAAAACCTCATACGCTTTCGTATATGAAGCAGAAATATCTCATAGCTTCATTCACAACAGAAACTTTTAGGATACTAAGAATTGATGAGGTAACTTATTTTACAAGCTTTTATTTAACTTTCAATGTATATAATTTGTTCGGGTGGAATCTTGCAACTCAATTTTGAAGCTGATATCTTCAATCGATTGAGCTGAAACTTTATATACATGTTTAGTTTGGATGACAATGCATGTTTTGACTATTTATCTTCATGCTTTACTCTTAGTATCAGTCATTTAAAAAATAAAAAGCCGAAAACTTTTTATTTTAGAATTTTGAAACTCACTGAAAAATCTATCAATATTTAAATTTAAATTCCTTCATAACATTTTCAGTTTACTTAAAAATATCTCGATGTACACATTTCAAAAATTACACGTTACTTCTAAAATTCTCATTTTATTTAAAAAAAAACTTTTCACCCTACGCGACGTGATGTTCATGGCGTGGTTGTCACATCGCATGGTTTTTCTTCGGAAAGCCTAGGATTATGTCCTTCCTCAATTGTATGATTTTTGGAAATACTCAAAATTTTTTACATGTACATTTAATAACTTCGCCAGCAACTTTTTTTAATCAGAAAGATCATTTGTTTCGCCACAAAGGTGTGTATATATAAAAATAACAATATATTGAAAAATAACAATACTTTGCATATTTTATGAATTTTTACTACAATAAATCAATATCGATGTGTTTTTATGAAAATGATTCCACGTATGGTACAATTTATTTTTTTTATAAAATAAAGATATTTTCCAATGATTTTTTCTAACGCGAGTCAATACCGGTGCGTTTTTAGGAAAATGATTTTTTAAATCGTTCCATATGAATTTTTAATCGCATTTTGTAATTTTAAAAATTGCTACTTTTCTGCCTTCTTTCAACATACAACAATTTTTTTAAAAAGTACAATTTCTCAAGGGGCTAAAAAATTGCAACAATAAACTGCAAAGTGAGTGAGTGAATATTAAAGTCGCACTGTTCACCTATATACTCGAGGGTATTTGGCGACGGACCTCGAAATTTTGAACCATGGTCAAACGACGAGTACGACACCTGAGCCCTTTCACCCATCTCTCCTAATTACCACACCAACGCAAGGACGTTTCATCTCCCAACAGATTCAACGTGCATCGTTCCTTGATACTGCGGGTCTCCAGCGGTAGCTAAAATTGCCACAGGGCAGTAATAATTAATTGCGGGAAACCACCACGAATTCTAGATTTTAAATGCTACAGAGCATGAGTGGAATAATAAATTGGGGAATCTTACTCCCTCCCCCTCTTCTTTAATACCAAAAACTTTTTTTTACGATTTTTCAAAAAATATTCAAAATTTTCATTAAACATTTAATAACTCCATCATTTATTAAGATAATCACACGAAACTTTTTTTCCCCAGTGTTAAACAAAATTATCCGTAATCTATCTGAAGATTGAAAAAATTGCTTAAAAATTACGGATTTTAAACAAGTTTTCGTTTTTCGACTATAAGTTTTTTACGAGAATCTATTAACAAAGAGTTTTCCTTACATTTCTTTTTAAAAATTACCGTTGTTTGATATGGATGTCTGAAATTTGGAAACTTCAACTTAAAAATTAAGCCCTCAAAAATAATGAAAACTTCAAAAAAAAAAAAAAAAACATTTGCACATGCGCGAGAGACGAATCTGTGAAGGTCACTTTTCACAGTTTCATTTCGAAATGAGACGCGGAGAATGAGAAACTGTTTTGAGTGTTGAGAGAATAGGGGAATTTCCCTGTTTTATGCTTTCTCATCGCTTTAGTTGCTATGTATAGTGTAGTATTTCATTCATTACAGATAAATGTTTTTAAGTTCAAGTTTTTATTTTTTTCTGAGAACTGATACTTTTCATAAATAAATAAAGTTCTAATAAAATAAAATTCTGAAATACACTATTGGCCACCGTAAATGCAACACCCTGAAGGAAGCACGCAGATAACATGAAATTTACAACATGCATTAGCGGAGGTGAGATATGCAAATGATTAGAATTTCAGCGCAGACACACATCACCGACGCCTGTAGCGCCAACTCAAAGCGCTATTTAAGGCTTGGAGATTTCAACGATTTCAAGTTTGGCAATTGCGTTTTTCTTGTGGTTTTTTCATAAAACGATCAGTGAGTGAGTGATTTTGGGGTTTATTGGCGCAAGAGCCGATTTCGGCTATAATGCGCCAAACATTTGTTTTAATATCTGTGGTCTAGACGGGAAGAGAAAGAAAGAATGAATTGAATGATAAGAAAGAGGGTCGAAAATAGAGAAGGGTCACTAGGGTACCAAAGGTTCGTGAAGTCCATGTTTACCAAAGACAGTAAACCCCGTGGGAAAAGGAAAAGATCACTAGGGCACCTCGGGATTGTGACACCCGTACTCACCTAAAGAAGGTGAGCCCCCTGAGGGGACATAAAACGATCAGTTATGTCTCGTAGAAAACCGCGATCAGCTTTTGATCAAGTATCCGAGTTCGACAGAGGAAGGATAGTGGCCTACCGAGATTCTGGATTATTTTTCAGGAAAATCGGTAGTCGTGTTAGACGAAACCAAACAACTGTAATGCGGATATGTGACCGTTGGATGCAGGAGGGCACGACGGACCGACGTGGTCGATCACATCCACCTCAGTGCACCACTTCACGTGAGGACAGGCTAATTGTGCACATGGCAGTGACGGATCACTCAGTCACATCACGAACCATAGCACAGCACATTGAGTCTGTAACGCATCATCCAGTGTCTGCGCGTACCATTCGACGCCGTTTACAGCAGAGTGGTCTGTTCGCAAGACGTCCATTGCTTGGTCTACCCTTGACGCAGAACCCCAGACGTCTCCGCCGCAATGGTGCGATGAAAGGAGGATGTGGGTGGCAGAATTTAATGAAGTTGTCTTTACTGACGAGTCACGCATCTGTCTGCAACACTGCGATGGTCGGATTCGAGTCTGGAGACGCCATGGAGAGAAGCTGCTGAACAGCTGCGTTATGCACCGCCACACTGGTCCTGCACCGGGTATTATGGAATGTGGCGCGGTATTGGATATCACTCTCGCACTCCTGTAGTACGCATTGCCGGTACTTTAAACAGCCAGCGTTACATCTCCGAGGTGTTGGAGCCAGTTGTCCTTCCTTACCTTCAGGGCTTGGCCACAGCCATATTTCAACAGGATAATGCGCAACCACACGTGGCACGCATTGTCCGAAGGTTCTTTGTCAATCACCAGATTGAATTGCCTCCCTGGCCAGCTCGCTCTCCGGATCTTTCGCCGATAGAAAACATGTGGTCCACGGTTGCTCAACGATTGACCCAGATTACACACCCAGCTGCCACACCAGATCAACTTTGACAACGTGTGGAAGCTGCTTGGTCTGCTGTACCCCCAAGAACACATCCAAAGTCTCTTTGAATCAATGCCGAGGCGTGTGGCACAGGTGATCTCCAACACTGGCGGCTACTCTGGCTACTGATTCTGGCAGGAACCACACTTCACAGAAGTCTATAAATTTAATCATTTGATACTTGGTCAACATGTTATCTATAAAATAAATTTTGTTGTGCTATCTCTTGTCTTTCTTGGTGTTGCATTTACGGTGGCCAGCAGTGTATATTTTTGTCACACAATATTTTCTTTTTGAATGATTTTATCTAGTGAACATAAATAAATTTCCAACCTTTTTATACTTTTATATTTTTAATCTATCATTTAAAAACAACACAAAAAAAATGAATAGACGTTTTAATAAACAGTGAGAATTTTTGTATTAATTTTTAGGCGAAGATTGATTTAAATTAATGTATATTTTAAAAAACTAAAGCAATATTATTTTCTATTATTCATTACTAGATTAATTGCATAATGATAAACACTGTATAATCTGTTTTCTTCTGGATAAAACTAGATTAGTTTTTTTAAATATTTTAAGCTACAGTATGTAACGATTGATTGGTAAATGAAAATACCACACGTACACAAACCCGTTTTATTATTTTAACTCCTAAGAAAATAATTACTGTTGAAATAATGAAGATGCTTAGTTTATAATATATTAAATCAGAACGTTTTCTTTGTTGCTTTGAAATAACATTTTTAAAGTAAAAAAGTATTGTTTTCTGTAAATTATAAATCGAAATGTTTCAATCGTTATGTATGGATTTCTTATAATTATTATAAATAAACTGCATGAACTAAAAAAAAGTTCATACTTTGCTTTTTAAAATCAGTGATTTAAAAAATTAAATACCAAAACCTTTTTTTTTTTTTACTCTTTTAAAAATATACAATTTTAATTCAACATTTAATAACATGTAAAATCTTGTAATTTTAAAAATTTCTACTTTAAATCACAGATTTCAATTTTGATTTAAAAATTTGAATACTCTATGATTTTAAACACATGCTACTTTTAACAATTTAATAAATGTTCGAAAATAATTTCATGTCCTATTAAAAACTCACACGATAAGTTACACTGAAGATTCATCAACACCTGTAAAGTAGATAGTGGTGTGCAACCTTTCCCATGGAAATTTGCTGCTCACAAGAAAAGTTTTTCTGTTCCGGTCAAAACTGGCACGTCGTTTGAAAAGAAATTAAATATTTTTTTAATATAAATTAATAAAAAATTTTTTTTGGCTGTTTTAATAGTTTGTTAATTTGGGGTGTATTATTCGCTAGATGGGTTTTTTGCCTTCATTTTAATCGGGAAAAGAGGAAATTGGTTAAATAGGGGTTCGTTAAATCGTACATCATCTATTTTTTTTAGATAAAAATATATTTTAGATTTCTTTTTTAAGCTAACTGTATATCACGATGGATTGATTAATATAAATCGGAAATCTATTTTGATAAACTAACATTTGTTAAAAAATAATGAGTTTCTTTGATCTTAGCATCAGAATCGGTTTCTTTTCATAGCTTTAAATTAATAATTTTTTAATTTAAGCAGTATTGTTTTTTATAAGTCATTGATCGAAATTTGTAGATAAATCTTATATCTGGGGGGGGGGGATAGTTCTACACTCAAAAAAGTCACTGTAATGAAGGGTTAGAGAGAGAGAGAAGAAACGTGTCTGACAATGGAAAGATGTGGAAGAAATTTCGAAAAAGGGAATAGTAATGACGTTAATATAGAAAAATAATACACACACCAGGAAGTATAGCAGCGAGAGGAGAAGGGGAATTTCCATAACATTATATGCATTTAAAAAATGTTCGTGCAATGCCGGGGGTAAATAGATGGGAAAGAAACCTGTCTGACAATGAAAATAAGTGAAAAAATTTCGAAAAAGGGAATTTGAACGACATTATTATAGCAATCATTCACATCGTACGTGTACACACCCATACAGACGTGCTGTCATAATGAAGGAAACAGGATATCAGCATGGGGATTAAGTTATACATTCGGTAAAAGCCCGTGCAACGCCAGGCTAAGCCAAGAGGAAAGAAACAAAGTAATTTCGAAAAAAATAATAATGGGGATACTGATTTTGTGAAGGGTAGGGGAATTTATAAATGTAAGGAAAGCCCGTGCAACGCCGGGCCAAGCAGCTAGTCAACACTATTAAAATCCAAAGGTAAACAAACGTATCTATGTATCTATCTATGTGCGTCTATCTTCTTACGAACCGCACCACGCAGAAACACGCGGAAGGTACCAAAAGATCGGGAATTTTCCGGGAAAGCCATATTGCCAATTTATAATCCGATATTGTAATTAGTTGAAAAGATATTAATTAAAAACATTAAAACGCAAAATTGTTTTACTCCTGCGGGTTGTTTACTTGGCAGAACTTCCCTTCCGTTTCGGCCGAGCGGTGATCCGACGTTTTCCACCATCTCAAAATTGCCATTCAATTTTTGGTGTTGAAATCAGACAAAAAATAATTACAGAATCGGAAAGATCATTTATTTCGCCACGATACGGTATAATTTTTTTTGTAAAATAACGATATTTTCTATTTTTTTCGAATTTTTTAAAATAGTGTTAAAACTGACGCGTTTTTATGAAAATTATTTCTAAATCGTTGCGTATGAATTTGTTTTCGTGTTATTAAAACGATATTCTACACTAAATAACTTCAAGCCTTTCTGTTTTAGATCCAGTCATTTAAAAAATAAAATTCCCAAAACTTTTTTTTCAAGAGTTTTTAAAAAGTAGTCACAATTTTTACTAAACATTAAATAACTTCCTTCATTTATGAAGGTAATTGTACAAAACTTTTTTTCCGTGAGTAAAGCAATATTATCCGTAATATGTACGAAGATTGAAAAAATTGCTTGAAAATTACGGATATAAAAAAAAAATTGTGATGTTCGTAAAAAACCGTTTTTGCGAGAAATAATTTAAACAGTATTTTTTGTACATTTTTTATTTCAAAGTACTTTATTTTTGCGATTAATTTGTGAAGTTTGAAAGCATTAACTTAAAAATTATGCCCTGAAAATAAAAAAAAATTAATAAAAAATACGTGATTTTACATTTAGCCAAACCTTGGCGTCGAAAAATAGTTTTGCGCCAAAGACCTTTGAACTGTTTCACCGTCAACCGCATCTAACTCAAGTGTTGCACTAAAAAGTTCTGCCTTAAACAGGGGGAAATCAGTAAATTTGGCGAGTGAAAAAGTTATTTTTGCTTCAATATCCGGCATTTTTTCTTTAGATAATTTTCAAAATTAAATCATTATAGATGTTAGATTAAGATGACAAAATGTATTCAATACATTTCTGAGACTCATTTAAAATATTTATCAGTATCAAAATATTTGTTTTCTTTCATAAAAATTATAGTTTATTTTAGAATAAGGCCTAATGCATATAACGTTTTTTGACATATAATTTCATAACAAAAACGCAAAATTTGCTCATTTTGAATTTTTTTTGGAATTATTCAGTTAAATAAGCATAATTTCCTTAGAAAAAAAATAACAGTTTATGTTCACATTATATATTCCTTATTATTAATTGCGTGTTCTCTTAATATGTCAAAAATCAATAAATTTTTTGCAATACATTTAAATGTAATCATCAATCGAAATTTTTCAATCGTTATGTGAATATCCCCTTCTTCAATAAAAAATTACTCTCAATTTTTACCTTCCATTCATTATTAGGGCCTATTTTCACTTTCTGCTACGGGTATGACGTAGCAGAAAATGAAAGTTGCAGCATGACGGAGTGATATCGTGTAGTTCTGGGTTCGAATCCAGGGAACTCGATTTTTTTCATTTCTGCTTATTTTTCCCATGTAAATTAATTTTACTGATAAATACTTGTTTTAATATGATCCTCTGTTATTTTAATGCACTTTTAATTTTTTTTTTTTTTTTTGCCTTCAAAAAGGTTTTTTTCTGATTTTTATTCCATTCAAAGTAATTTCTCTCGTTCAACAATTCCTAACAAGAAGCTTTCATTTCTGTTTATTTTTCCCACGTAAATTTTCAGTGCTGCCATTATTTAAGCAAACGGAATGTCACAATTAATTGCTAAATGAACATTTTTAATCAATTTTATGTAAAATAATTAATAAGTTATAGTTTTGTATTTTAAAAATATCGATGAATTTAAAAGAAAATGATTTTTTAAAAGTTCATTGGTCATTTAGAATCAGTGATTAAAAAAATAAAATGCCGAAAGCCATAATTTTTTTAAGAATTTAAAAAAAAAAAACTTTTTTTTTTTACAAAACAAAGATATTTTGCATATTTTGTGATTTTTTCTAAAATGAATCAATATCGTTACTTTTAAATAAAAATGATTTTTAAAACTTTTAGAATCAGCGATTTAAAAAAAAAGCCAAAAACTTTTTTGAACAAATTTTAATAAAACACTCAAAATACTTAAATCAATCATTTAATAATTTCTTCTTTTATAAAGGTAATTGCAAAAAACTTTTTCCCCGTGTGTCGAATATTTCAAAAAATCCTCACAATTTTACTTTAAGAATTAAAATAGTAGTGAAATTTTGTAATTTGAAAAATTTCTTCACCCCGCCCACGCACTGATCTGAATTTTACTTCATTTTCAGTGCTGCCATTGTTTAAGTAAACGGTATGTCACAATTAATTGCTAAATGAACATTTTTAATCAATTTTATTATAAAATAAATAATAAGTTAGTTTTGTATAATATACTTTTCCCCCGTCAGATACGTGTTTAAATAAATAAATTAACACAGAGGGAAATGAAAAACTATAAAATTAAAATAAAAAAAAATGTTTTTATCAGATAGTATTATTTTTTTTGAATGTTTTTTTTCAGTGAATCTAAACATAAAACTAGGTCCCCCCCCCCTAGTGTTTTTTTAACATTTACATATGTTTAATCAAACATCCAAGAGTTTCAAGAGCTATCTGTAGAATTTTGTTATTAGTATTTATTTCTAAGGATTTAAATTCGTATATTTTTTTTTTAAATCAAAGGAATATTTCAATTACTTTATTATTAAATTATTTGTTAATAAAAAGTATATCTCCTATTATTTTGGATAAAAATACGTTCTAGAGACATTTTAAAGCTAACTGTAAGTAACGATTGATTGATTAATGAAAACTATTTTATTACTTTAGATTCCTAAAAAACTATCTATTATAAAAAAATTATGACTTTTTTTTAAATCAAGCATCAGAATAGTTTTCTTTTTATTGTTTAAATTTATTATATTTTTAGTAAAGCAATAATGTTTTTCATGTCAGTAATAGAAATTTGAAGATAAATCTTATATCTGACGAGAGAAAGGGGGAAAATAGTTCTACTTTCAAAAAAGCCACTGTAACACCGTTCTGTAGGGAGAGAGAGAGAGAAGAAACCTGTTTGACATCAGTAAGAACTGGAAGATGTTTTTCGAAAAATGGAATTGTAATATATGACATTAATATATATAAATCACACATTTACCAGGGACTTCGATAAAGGAAGGGGAATTTCCAGGGCAATATGTTATGCATTCGAATATGTTCATGCAACGCCGGGTTAAATGGAAAGGAATGAAACCCATCTCCACAACGAAAAAAAGTGAACAAATTTCGAGAATGGGAAATTTAATGACATTGTTACGGAAATCACATTGCATGCGTACTCACACACAGAAGCGTTGTCGTCCTAAGGGAAACAGGATATTACGGGTTGTGATTAATTCACTCGGTAAAAACCCGTGCAACGCCAGGCTAAGCGAGGCGGGGGGGGGGAGAGAAATAAGGAAGTCAAACTAATTTTGAAAAAGAATATTGGAAGTGCTGATTTATTGAAGGGAAGGGAAAATGTTAAACGGGAAAGCCCGA